>ML778149.1:620161-632057 GCA_009831015.1 Picea engelmannii
ACTGTTTGGTCCCAGACCAAGTACCCCAGGAGTGCACTGGGGGCCCTAGATCTCGTCTAGGGTCTTAGCCATCCTCCAGGAGAATGGCTCTTGCAGCTGCTTATAAATTTAACAATTATTTAATAAAAAGTCACACACATAAAGGCATGAAAATTTCAACCTGGAACCACTTTGCAAAACATAAAAACTGGAAATTTACATTGAAAGGCCAGATGCAAAAGAATTTCTTCAAGCAATCCTGCCAGAAAACCTTACCCATTTGTAACTTTATATACCTCTAATATAGAATAAATGATGAATAGAAAAATGGAGTTCTAGCCATTAGATCATAGCCCCTCTGACCAGTGTAAGGCCCCAAGAAAGAAAAACTGTTGTTGAATAGAAGGAAAATGAAAAAACTTCACTAAATTGCTCCAACATCCAGGAAAACTGCTGGCAGTCAACTACCACAAGTGCATCATGCTTTCTCCTTTTTTGCCAAGGCCTCCGTTCGATGCTCTGTCCCAGAAGCAGTGACAGCTTTCTCCTTTTTTGCCAAGGCCTCGGTTCGATGCTCTGTCCCAGAAGCAATGACATACCCTACTCCTACCTGTAAAATGCCCAAAACAGGTTCAGAACCAGGCTATATACCTATAACATATTTCAGTAAACCGGGTCAAATAAGCATATAATCTCAACCTGGCAATCCTTTAATGTGGCCCGTTCTTGAAGGTGGGCATTACTGCATATTATTGATCCTTGAATGAGGCATCCATCATCAATCGTGACGTGGTTCAACACAACTGAATTAACAATCTACATAAAGAAGGACAAACTATTTATTCAACTGAAATACAGTATTCACATAATCACAAACTAGAGACCAGCACCAGATAACAATTTTAGTGTTGTAAGATATTTTGGTCCTCGTAATACCTTTACATTTGAGCCAATTCTGCAGTGGCGTCCAACAACAGATCGTTTGACACTACATTTGTCGCCCAATTGTGACCCTTCTCCAAGCATGCAGTGTGGTCCAATCTAAACAATTATCAGAGTGTATTCCTTTGAGATTAAGCTATTCGATGCATTGGCTTAAAAACACACACAGTAAGACATAAACCCAAGTCAAACAAAATGAAATAGCAACAGTAGTCAGGGAAAGTATCCAAAGTAAAAGTTTACCGTGGTTTTGGCACCATATTCTGCTGAGGGATGAACAATGTTGTTATGAGCAGACAGAGTGTAACCTGTAAGATGAGTTGCCTCTCCCACAACCTAAAAGATAATTAAAACCCTGTCAATATCTCCTTGAACAGATCCTTGGGACATCACATAAGACATGCATGACTAAACATTCCGGTGCAAGATGTCGATGTAGAATCTTTGCACCAAGAAGGAATTTAAAAGTTTAAAAGGAAATCAAAGTATCTGAAAGTGCTCATTCTAATTTGTAAAGTATATATCATTTTCACGATTGCATGATCTATTGACCTATTTGAAACAAAATACTGATGATGGTTGAGATAACAAAAGCTTACATCTCTGTTTATGTCGCCAAAAGCCTGAATAGAATTCAATCTTGCACAGTATTTACTCTTGTTCGCAATATATGCACAGCATTTCAATACATTTCCATCAGCTCTCCGACCACTGACATCCATGGAGTGTTGTGGGGGGAATGCAAGGCTACCAGGAATTTGTTGCTGCCATGAACTGATTTTTTGCAGAGCAGAGCTTCCATTCCTAGTTTCTTCTGTTTGTACTTCACTGTTTGGTGAAAGTTCATATCTCTAAAAATAAATAGCCTGTTAAAGGTTAGAGAGCATGATCTTTCAACCAATGATTAGCACTTCAAATGAAAAAATGGAAGATGATTTAGCAGACATCAAACTTTGGTTCACTTACCAGCTGTGACCTCACAAGATATGGCACCAGGTCATGTTTTATGCTGCGAATTTCAGGCCTTCGATCCAGAACGTCCTGCAATATAGTTCTACCAAATTCAAACTCTCAGATATAGAAATATAGAATTGTGCATATGTAAGATCCCAAAATAAAAATAGCAACAAATCAGACCTTCAAATTACAAAAATTGTATAGCTTAAACAAATGGACCTTATGGTCTAGTCTCCGAAAGATGGTTAAAATCAAATTTCAAAGAGGGAGACATGACAGCAAATAGTGAACATACCTTCTGAAAGCATATAAATGTGCATCAACAAGATCAGAACGAATTTCCATCTGTACCACAGATAGGGGCAGAGCAAACAGCCTGAGATAAAGAGCATTAACATAGTTTGCACACTCTCAAAAGCACTCGATGACAAAGACAACTGTAAGATAACATAGTTTGCACTCTCTCAAAAGCAGTCAATGACAAAGACAACAGTAAGATGTTCGAAAAAATGACTATTTGGCAGATAGTAAAGCAAACCTCTCTCACTTTGCAAAATAAATATTTTAAAAAAATATGTACGTACATACATATGTGATAAAATACATGATATTGTATGCATTAGCAAACAGAAACCGTAAAACATTTAAGATATACAACATGAATCCAGTTACATGTGAAAGCCATTACAAAAATACATACTAATATTGACAATACTTGTGTTGAGATTTGCATACCAAGGAAAGTGGTCCCCTTGTTTTTGCAAGTCTCTAAACACAAAGGGGGAGAGTATTACCCTCGTGCTATTACTTTATGTTCTAATTTCACATTGACTTTATTCACTCAAGTCATAAAGTGAAATTAGTCACTTATGTCTAAAGTGACATTTAATTCACTTGAGTAAAGTGAATTAATGAACATAAAGCAAACTATGAAAACTTAAGTCAAAGTGGGTTTCCAAATGAGATTTATGAGATGTAATCTCATTCATTGATTAGACTTGGGCTAGATCTAATCTAGGCCCTTGATCTTCTAGGTTTTGCCTAAGAGAGGCTAAAGGAGGCAAAAGGGGTAATGAGAGATCGATTGTCACTTGAGAGAGTTGAGTGAAAGAGAGGAAGAAGACTTGGGCGCATTTCTTGAGGAGGAGAAGGGCGCACGAGGTCAAGGGCTTGGAGGAGAAGCCATGGAGGGCACAAACTTCCTTGAAGAGTATTCTTGGAGGTTGGGCGCAAGTGTTGAAGCAAGGGCGCATTCTAGAGAGGAGGCGCACAAGCTAGTGGAGGGACGCATCCAAAGAGAAGAGGTGCATCTAGCTTGTGAGAGAGTGCATCCTAGAGGAAGAGGCACTCATACTTGGAGAAGGACGCACTCTTGTATATAGAGGGCACAATAGAGTGTGAGGGCGCACTTGTTGATGTGGGTTGCAAGCCAAGGAGTAAGGCCGAGTGTGAGGCAAGGGGCACACCATAGTATTGGGCGCTTTCTCCAAGGAAAGGGGCGCAAGACTACATCAAAGCAAGGCAAAGGCAAAGACAAGGCAAGGAAAGGGCTAAAGCAAGGCAAGGCAAGTGGAAGAGGCGCACCAAGGCAAAGGGCACACACTTCTAAGGCTAGCAAGCACAAAGAAATAAAGAACTCCAAAGCATCTTGAGAGGAGTTGCTATTGTATCAGGTTCTTTAGTTGTATTTCTTTGTTGTAGCTCTTACTTTGAGATCTCCATATATACATCTATCTCTCTCAATGGTTTTCCCCATGGGGGTTTTTCCAAGGTCGTGTTGACCAAAAATATCATGTGTTCATTTGCCATGTTTGCTTAGTATTTTCAGTTGTAGGTTGTTAAAGATCCTAGAGGGGTATTCTATGTTTTATGGAGTTTTATATGTGCTAACTGTGGACAGMAAATTCCCTATTAAACCATCTAAAACAGCAGCCATAAAAGAGCATTGAATCATTTCCTAGAAGGCAGATTTCAGTGGGTAAAGATGAGACCTGTTGGCTGTTTTTGGACAGCAAGTATACRGTCRTAAACACTGAGTAAAAGCAGATTTGAAAGTGCCTAAAACTTAGTGTCCAACCACGTAAACGACAGACATGTTGGGCAGCCTTAGGATCCTCAAATTTCTTCATGGTATCAGAGCCTAAGGGCAAGAGAGTGGGCTGATTTTTGGAGCAGACAGTTGGCAGATTTTTCACTTGTGGGACAGCCTCATTTTCACACTTGAGATTGGTGTGTTGGAGGCTGATTTGTGTTGTTCAGTGTTGCTGAGTTTACTTGGTTAGAGTGTATCAGTTTTAGCATCAGATGACAGCCATGGTAGTGGCCGGTTTGAGGGTGGAGGATAGGCTTGCAGGGGCTGGGATTTGGTCCCTGTGGAAAGCCAGGATTGTCTTGATTCTGGAGGAGGGACAGTTATGGGATATTGTAGAGAATCCCGTTGTACCTCCCACAGATGTTGTACTCATGGATGAGTTTCGAAGGAGGAACATCCGAGCCAAGAGGACGATCCTTGATGTGGGAACACGTCATACCTCATGTGTCTGGTAAAGGCTTTGCATTCCAGATGTGGCAGTCTTTGTGTGATCTCTACCAGAGCCCAAATCCAAACCGAAAGATGGTGCTTCAAGAAAAGTTGAGGGGCACCAAGATGGAGAAGACAGATACAGTGACTTCATTCTTCATGAGATTTTCTCAAATTCGTGATGAGTTGGCAGCAGTTGGCGAGATAGTTGATCCCTCAGAGTTGGTGTGGACAGCCTTGAATGGCTTTTCCAAACCTTGGGAGAGTTTTGTGCGAGGCATCGTGGCTAGAGAGCATATGCCAGTTGGGAGAGGCTCTAGGATGACTTTGTGCAGGAGGAGCTTAGAGTTGGCTCTGGATCTTCTAGTCAGCGGCGGGGTGAGGATGGTGATCTTGCTCTTTTAGCAAAGGGCAAGAAGAAGACCAAGCAGTGACCCAAGGGTGGGGCCAAGCAGCAACAGCCGAGACAGGGTGAGAAGCAGAGGGATATGAGAAAAGTGAGATGCTTTGCTTGTAACCAGTTGGGGCACTATGTTGGACAGTGTCCCAACAAGAGAAAGAAGAAGAAGTTGGGTGGTACTATAGCGACAGCAGAGGAGGAGTTTACCGTTCAATTTGAGAAGGAGTGCTCCTTGATAGTTTGTTGTTCGACAGTTGAGACGCCATCCAACGTCTGGTATATTGGCAGTGGAGCTTCAAGTCACATGTCAAGTGTGAGAGAGCACTTCACTGATCTCAGAGATCCAGAGATCAGGTTGGGGATAGTGCTTGGAGACGACACCGTTGTTAGATGGCCACCCTTACTAATAAAACTTCAGCTATCAACAAGGCAACACCAGCGCATGAAGAAGATAAAACACCAAAAGTAAATCAAGAGAATGCTACATGTATAATAAAGGAAAGTCATACTACGAAGACACCTTATCAACATCCTAATCACAAGAGAAGGTACCTTAACCATTCGGTGTATCAACGTCGCTTAGAAGGAAAACAAATAATCTATCTTCCGAAGAGTATTGACCCCAGTGCAATTAAGTCTCATAATCACAATTCATCTTGAGTATCATATAATCGCAACGTTCCACAAAGGATCGAATTAGGATGGTTAGATCCTTTTACAATTCGACATTTATGCTCAGTAATTAGAAGTTCATACCGTCGTGTATCATCAGCCACGATAGCATCAAGAACAAAGAATCATGTGAATACATTACAAGCCAAGGCAAAGACATAAAGCCTTTCCATAAATATGCTTTGAAGACAAAGCATTTCTAAAGGGGAAAGCAACGTAATAGACATAAATATATAAAATATAAATATCAATAAATACTAATAATAAGTAATAAGTAATGAAGAGACAAGTCCTAATGAAATGGCACATCCCTTAGTGAAAAGTAACCCTCACTTAGGTATATATGGGGCCCTCATTTGTATTCATCATTCTACTATCATATCATTTTTAATACATTTTATTCAGTATATTATTGTCATCCAGATGGATTTCTTTATTTTATTCCAAATATTTTGGGTATTCTATGTTTGAACCAGCTTGGTTCGTCACAACTGTTACCATAATCAGTTTCCATAGAAGATAGAACATGGTCTATTGTTTCTTAGAACACTAGGGAACTAGTCCAAAACGAAGAGTAAACAAGTGATTAGAGGTGGAACAACACCCATCAAAGTCGTCGGACTAGTCTACATCAAAGAATCCTTGAATATGAATAGGAGATCCTATTGCATAGTGAATACCCATATGAGTGGTGTGTTCAGATAGTGCAAAAAACACTTGATCGCCCATCAGTGACTCTCATAAGGTGCCTCCTGATACTAGGGACACAAACTAACAGCAAAGGCAATATCTAGTCAAGTATGATTAAGGTAGATAAAACTACCCACTAAAGAGCAATATATAGTAGCATCAAATAAAGGAGAGGGACAATCTGCTTTAAATTTATCCCAGTGGCAAGAGGGTTCTAACTGGCCTACAATCCTCCATCCTAACGCATTGCAAGAAACTCAAAACATGCTAAGATTGAAAGAGACTCAAGAGAGATCCTAGAAGTTGACTAGTAATCTAAATGCCTAGAATGTAGTGAAGCAAACCAAGATCAATCATTTCAAACGACTACAAAATCCTTAGCTTCAATTCTTTAATTCAGAAGGTCAAGTTATTGACTAAAAATAGATCATCCACGTTGAGCATAATAATAAGAATTTGATCATTCTAACGATAAATGTAGATAAGATAAGATAATTTTATTAATGTCTGACTAATGACCACAAAAGTAGGTCAAAGGGATTGTTGATTACAATGATGTCAATACAAAGAAGGAGTACCAAAAGGTCTCCTATAAAAGGAAAGATGCGGAAAGTAAAGTAGGGTAGAGTAGAGAGTGAAATCTAAGTTAAGTCATGAACAACCCTCGACTCCAAGCCCAGAAACCCATTCTGAAGTGGAGATGTACAGTAGGAGAAAATCCAGGAACAAGAAGAACCAAAAGTAATCCACAATTGAGAAAAAGGTTATGGATCTTCTCATACCAAGCATGAGAAGCCAATGTTAGTCCATATAAAGATTTCTTAAGTCGACAAACCAATGGTGTTGGAACTTCTTGAACAAACTTTGGCAATTGTTGCATATAGATTTATTCTTGGAGATCATCTGAAGAAAAGCACTCTTGACATCCATCTAATGAACCTCCCATCTCTGTAAAGAAGATATTGATAGACTCGTATAGATAAATTTCATCTTGACAAAAGGAGCAAAGATTTCATTATAGTCAACACCTTCTTTTTGTGAGACAACTTTCACAACAAGCCTAGCCTTATGCTAGTCAATGTATCCATCTACACCATATTTTGTCTTATAGACCCATTTACAACCAAGAATATTTTCACCCTTAGGTAAAGGAACCAATTCCCACGTCTAACTTTTTGTCAAAGCCTCATACTCGACAACCATAGTTGTTTCCCATTCAACGGAGTTTTTTGTATAATTATAAGAAGGGTCTTTGTGGATGTTGACCTTGGTGAGAAGAGCCTTTGTAGTAGGTAAATGTTGACAAGGACCAAGTTCACCTTTAGGAAGGAAACTAGCAAAGTATGAAAGAGTAGATAAAGCTCGACTCGCCCTTAGATGGAGGATATCTTCAACATTATTGAGTTCCTTAGATGTAGAAGCATTAGGAGGTGCAATCATTATAGAAGAAGAGACTTCAAGTGAGTCGGTAAGAGTCTCACCATCAATATCCATCTGACTTTTCACTGTAGAAAGAGTGTTGGAGGAGAAGCTCGCAATAGGAGAATCATCATTAGAGTGTGAAGGAGAGAGATCCACTAAAACTATCTACAAAACCTCTTTAGAAAGTAGTGGGAAAGATCATGGTGAACCGTAAGAAGGGACTTCATTAAATACCGCATCCCTTCATTCTATCACTTGATGAGTGGAGATCATAGAGATGATATGCCTTTGATATTTCATTGTAACCTACTAAAATACAGCAGTGACTTTTGGGTTCCAATTTGTTTGGCTTCACCTTGGGAATATGGGCCCATGCACTTGATCCAAAAACACTATAAACCGAGGGTTTAGAGCCATACCATTTCTCATATCAGATCACACCTCAAACTACACAGGTGGGAATTCAGTTGATGATGTGAATTGCACAAACAAGTGCTTCTTCCTTGAATTTAAGGTCTATTTTCTTGCCTTGAAGCATACACCAAGCTATTTCCAAAATAGTTGTATTTTTACAAGCAGTTACTTTGTCTTCCTGTGAATGAGTTTCATGCCAAGAGGTCTTGTGATCTTTGAGAAATGTTTGGAAAGCATTGTTATTATAAACTTCTCGACTATCAGTCTTGCAAAACTTGATCTTTTCTCAACTTGATTCTCCACTAATAGTTTGAAATCCTTGATTTTTCCAAAAACATAATCATTTGATTGAACAATATATATCCAAGTAAGACGAGCCCGGTGGGTTAGTTGGAGTGGTTGAGTGTTGTGAATTACAAGCAAGAGGTCACAGGGTCAAGTCCTTGGGCTAAATGCCCCTATGAATATTATTGGGCTTCATTCAATGTCCCTATCGAGTTAGGTTGCGAAAACTGCAACCAATCAATTTACCCCAGGTACCATCCTCTGAATGAGGCAAAGTGCCTAGTAGGTTTCCCCAAGATGTGCATTCCATTGTAAAAAAAATATCCAAGTAAGACGAGAAAAATCATCAATAAAAGTAAGGAAGTACTTAGCTCTACCAAGAGATTGAGTGGTCCTAGGCCCCCATATGTCACTATGAACCATTGCAAGAGGCCGAAACATGTCTCGCTTTAAGAAATGACTCTTGATGATGATCCCCTAATATACATCCTTCACGGACACCACTAGTGTTGTTGATTGCAGCTTCATGAGACATTCTCCAGGTCATTCTCCTCTAGACTGAGTTGAGACGATCTGTGAGAGAGCCCGTGTTATGGGTGTGTCATACTCCTCTAGACTGAGTTGGGATGATGTGTGGTCTCTTGTCATGCTCCTCTAGACTGAGTTGAGACGATCTGTGAGAGAGCCCATGTGATGGGTGTGTCATACTCCTCTAGACTGAGTTGCGATGACGTGTGGTCTCTTGTCATGCTCCTCTGGACTGAGTTGAGACGACTTGAGATGGTCTCTTGTATGACTCTTATGGACTTAGTTGAGTCGACTTGAGATGGCTCTCCAAATGGTACTCCTATGGACTTAGTTGAGTTGATCTGTTGAGAGGGACGTCCATGTGGCTCAGCACAGGTGGATGTGTCCCTAGTGGCTGAGCAATAGAGGATGTGTGGATCCCTTGCTATATTGTTTGAGAGTAAGATTTGGTGTAATCCTAATTTGTGTTGTAAAGGGTACAAGTCGACCCCACCATGTAAAAGATAATTAATATTGTGTAAAGATTAATTATATTATTCAGTTAAAGAGGTCGTCCCTATTGTGCCAATAGACACATCCTTTTGATGTGTTAGGTCTTGTATAAATAGGAGTAGATCCCCATGGTGGATCTCAAACACACACACACACACTTGTAACATTCTCTCAAGACAAGTTGTACGGTTGAAGTGCGCACTTATCTTAGATGCAAGTTTCTAGGTCAAGGAGCACCTCTTGTGTGCTCTAAGGTTCATGGTGTGGGAGATCTTCTCTTGACTCTATAGCAAAGGATTGCTAGGTTTTTCCCTTGATTGAGAAGGGTTTTCCCAGGATAAACTCTTGTGTTATTGTGCATGGTTATTCTTCTTGTGATCTTGGTTACTGCAACACTTGTGCATGGTATTGTTGCATTGTTTATGGTTCGAGTACATGGTAAATTGAAATAAACTACATGTGCATGAGCTAAGCATTAAAATTCAACATGGTATCAGAGCAAAGTTCATGAAGAGCCATTGCACAAGCTATTGAAAAGCCAGTCATCACCTTCTTGCTGCAACTGCAAAAACGACCCTCCTTCTTTTGCTAATTTCAGCACCTTCCACTTGAACGTTGGGGCTAAATTTTGCATAGAAGTGTGCGGCCTCCTTCAACGCAGCTCCAGCAACTCTCAGATTCAAAATCGGAGAAGTTTTGATTTTTGGCCCCTAGGGTTTCTACAGAATTTCAGCCTCTAGGGTTTCTGCAGAATTTCAGCCTCTAGGGTTTCTGCAGCTCATTGAAGGATCTTTGCAGCTCACCAGGGTTCTTCTGACCTTCCAAGGCTTATTGTTAGCAGTCATAAGTCCAACGAAACCTAAAGCTGCTAGCCTAGCCTAGTCGTTAGGTTTCCTAGCCTAGTCATTAGGGTTTGTGAAGAATCTGCAAACCATGAGGAACAGAACTTTGGTGGAAGATAGGCTTGATGGATCAAGCAACTTCAATTCCTGGAAATCAAGACTACAAATCTCTCTAAAAGAGGATGAGCTATTGAGTTTGATAGAAAAGACTCTACCAGAATCAGCTACCGATGAAGAGAAGGATGATTGGAAGGCAGATGACGTCAAAGCAAGGAAGATAATCATTTATTTAGTAAGAGGTCATATACTACCTCGAAAACAGCTTATGAAATGTATGATGCATTGAGAAAATGTTTGAGAGCAACAACACAAACAGAGCTCTTACATTGAAGCACCAGCTTCAAAATATCAAGATGACAAAAGCTGACACCATTGCTACTTTCTTCATGAAGATCTCAGAGATCAGAGATCAGCTAGGTGCCATTGGAGAAACCATAATAGACATAGAACTTGTCATGACTACTCTCAATGCTCTTCCAAGACATTGGGAACCATTTCTTCAAAGTATCAGTGGAAGAGCAGATCTACCTGAGTTTGATCGTCTATGGACAGACTGCACCCAGGAAGAAACCAAACTTATAGCCAGAGGAGTGCAAGACTCCCATCATGATGACAATCAAGCTCTTGCTTCTCATGCAAAGAGAGGAAGAAGAAATAGAAGAAGTTTCAACAAAGCAATCAAAAACAAGAAAACCTCAGCAGCTCCAAGTAATGAACAGAGAAAAGACATATCAAGGATTCAATGTTTCAGATGTGACAAGTATGGACACATTGCAAGAAATTGTCCTACAAAGAAGAAAGGAAGACAACTTGCATCCACTGTCGATGTTGATCCAGAACCACATCAGAGAGATGAAGACACAAAAGACACATTGCGAGAAATTGTCCTACAAAGAAGAAAGGAAGACAACTTGCATCCACTGTCGATGCTGATCCAGAACCACATCAGAGAGATGAAGACACAAAAGATGAAGCATTCTTCTTTATATCAGCACTCTCAGGTAGGGTTCCTACAGATAGTAACATCTGGTTAATTGACAGTGGTGCTTCCAGACACATGACTGGATACAGAGAACATCTTATAGACCTTGTTGAGAAAGAGTCTCGTCTACATTTTGTACTTGGAGATAATGCCAGATATACTGTGAAAGGAGTTGTAACTTTTATATTCCAACTAGATTCTGACATACCACTTCCGTTGAGTGAAGTACTATATGTACCTGGGATGAAAAGGAACCTTGTCTCTATTTCTGCCTTAGAGGATAAAGGCCACAAGGTTACCTTCTCTGAAGGAAAATTTCTTGCATGGAACAAGAAGTCACACATGGATTATGCCCGAGTGATTGGTGTTCGAGAAAATAGTTTGTACAGATTGACTGTTCGACCAATTCAGGCCTTGTTACATGATACTATCAGCTTGAGCGAGTTATGGCATAGGAGACTTGCTCATTTACATTATAGAGCCCTTCCCGCTGTGGGGAAGACGGTAACAGGCCTTCCAGAGACACAATTCAGCATGATGGCGTTTGCAGAGGTTGTGCTCTTGGCAAGAATGTCAAGGGGTCCTTCTTGAGCAATGACAGTAGATCCAAGGGGATCTTGGACTTGATACATACAAATGTTTGTGGACCCATGATTGTTGCTTCCTTGAACGGATATTTGTACTATGTGCTCTTCATCGATGATCACTCT
>ML778149.1:648635-661753 GCA_009831015.1 Picea engelmannii
TCGTTTGAATTCTTTCTCGTAAAATGCCTTGTAGAATTAAATGACAGTGGAGTCGCCAGATGGATCTAGTCAATTTCTAAAGTTCACTAGGATGCATCAAACAAAGCATAAAAAGAAGGAAAACAAAGCAATAGTCGTGTTCCAGGTACAAAAGATTTGTCCTCGGCAACGGAGCCAAAATGTTGCCACCTAATTTGCACCTCGGGTTAGCGTGGAGAAATCTTAATCCAGTGGATGCAACCTTGGGGGCAAGTTTCAAGTTGAGATACTGCCACCTCTACTCTCAACTTCTTCGTCTAGGCCAACTCCTAGCGAAGCCAAGGCGGGTAGTCCCCAAGAAAATAATCTAAGGCTTTTAATCTAAGAATGATAAAAGCAACTTCTAGGAGTTAATATGATGAAACAAGATTTATAACAGCAACATATGACTCAAATATAATTAAAGGATACCACCTGTCAATACATGCAAAGAGTCATTCACATTTATAACATACTCCAAATATAGATGATTTGAATAGTAAATGCTTTGAAGTAAAATAATCCAATCAGATAGATGAAAGTAAAGACCAATGCAGAAAAAGTAAATGTGATGTTTTGAATATGTCGCGTTTATTTTATCTTGAGTATTTTATTATTTGTGGAAGAACAGTATATTAGTATGGGATAAAAGTTAAGTGGGGATTAAAGTCGGGGTCCCCACTCTTTGTGTGCAAAAGTGTTTATGTGGCCTATCTTACTTGCTAATCTTGGGTTCTTATAGACTTGTCGACCAGGTGTGTTGTAGGTCCAATGGGGAGAGAACCTCGATCTCAAAGTTTCCCCCTGACTTAACACACTCCACCCAGGGTAGAGGTCTTAGACATTAGCACAATAAGATAGATTTTCCTAATTAAAACTAGCATGTGTTACTCAGGTCCATTTCTGGGTCACCGAATACCACTTGAAAGTAGCAACGGGCTTGCATACGCGGTTGAGTAACTAAGGTTTATTCCAAATAATTGCAAAAAAATGAACTACTCTAGCAATTAGTATTCTAGATGGATGATACATGCAAGGTGGATCTAAGCTAGAACTTAAAAGAAAACAATTACTCTAAAATATGGTTTATTTTATCAATAAGTTAGGTGATGTGAGTTTTTTTTTTATCTTTTTTAGGAGTTAGAAAAACTTAAGAAAATATCTGAAAGTAATCACAGCAAGAGAAAAAACACAGACACCGACCCCCCTATAGGGACAAGGCAAGGCAATGTGTAGCCTATGTCGCTTTATTGAAATGATTACAACTCTTTTTCTTTGTGAGAATGCACATTGATCCTTTATCTCAGGATCAATGGCTTACAAGTTTTTCAACAAATTTTTTCAAGGCAAGAAGGTGCCCAACTGCTTAAAGGGTTTCTGAGTAAGGTGAAATCTTCAAAAATTGACCAGAATCTCCTCTTGTACCTGTTACTTCTGCGTAAAAACAGCAAACAATTAGTCCTATAAGATGCCCAAAAACACTTTCAAAGTGTTTTGGAACACCCCTAACAAATTAAAAAAAATCTAAGTAAAAAAAATATGGCAAACCAACAGAAAAGGAACTAAGGAGAGGAAGCTAAAAAGCTAACCCCCTTGGGATCTTTCTTTGCTGATATTAAATCAGCAAAGCAATGGCACTTACAATTTGCCAAATATTCAGTTAATGAACCAGTAATATTGCATAGCTTCTAACCTACTGATTTTACTTTGAAATACTAGTTAAAAGCAAGCAGATTTGAAGTAGATCTAGCTAGAAATGAACTCATTTTTTTTAATGGTCTAGATCTAAATCTTACTCATGCATGCAAACTGTTTTAACTTTAGATCTGAATTTGAAATACCAAAAAACTGTTACATGCAAGAAAGGTAACCAAGAGAAAGATTTTATAAGAAATTATGAGAAGGAGAGAAAAAGAATGCTTGTTGTCTTGGAATGTCTTGGGCAATGGAGTCTTCATTAGAGGAAAGCAGAGGGAAAATAATCTTCTCAAATCTCTTTGAAAGTGGGAGGAAGCTCACTCGCTTCAACCTATCCTTCAAATGATGTAAATCTGCAATACTAAGACAAATCTTGCAACAAAAGAGTTAACAGCATGGTGTTTCATATATTAGAAAGACAATAAGAGCATGACATTAAGCTAACTAAACATGCATCTCACAACTATCTAACATACATAAACTAACAGAAATATCAAGAAAGCTTAGCTTTTCTATTTCTATCCTACAAGGAGATAGCTCCAAACATAGGCCAATAATAACAATTTATAAATGCAAAATATGTTAAATACAAGTATACCTCATACACAATTGATCACCATGAATCCACACATGAGAGCTCTACACCACTATAGCCTCCAAACCCTTTTTTATTCCAATAGAAGATAAATCGATTACAATGTATCACAATCAAACTCTTAGCAAAATTCCAACTGATTACAAGAGGTAGGTCGCCTCTATTAAATAGCCAAGTGAGTGGTTAGGGTTTCCTTAATGAGAAGGCAAATCATCCTTGAGTGAATGGCGAGTTGTGAAAGCAAAAAGATGGAAAGGTTTAGGTGGATGGTGAGTGGAAAAAGCACAAAAGGATGAGTTAAGTTAAGTGGTGAAAGCAAAGGTGGATGTTTCTTATTCAAAAAAAACGTGTGAGTGGATGTTTCGTATTCAAGAAAAGCGTGTGAGTTGGGATAGAAAAGCACTTTAGTGGAAATGGAAACAACAGCTAGACTCAAGTTGACTCAAGGATAAGTGCTTTCTCATTTTAGGAAAGATCCAACAACTCTCTTTAAGACTTAAGACAAAAGGAACATGTGGGAGATATGTTTCCTTATTTTAAGGAATCCTGATTTTTCCTTTTAATTGTCTTTTATTTGGCTAATTTTGGATGAAATTAATTTTTTAATGATTAATAATCATTAGTTTTCTCTCGAAAGGTGGTCTATGGGTAAAGTGGGTATTCCGAGACGAAAAATGAATACCCCTAAGGTACATGATGCCTCCTAGTACTACTTTTTTAGAATTATTCATCAATTACAATTAAAATATCTCGTTTTGTGGGAAATTTTATATTATCCGAAAACATTAAAAAAAAAAAAAACCTAAGGGGGACTTAGCGTATTTCCACGTGACTCAAAATTGATGATTAGTATGGTAATATATATTAGACACTAGGCTCAGACATCACTTTAAGGCCCAGACACTAATGCAAATACTCCAGCTTTGGAGAAATGAGTGAAAAAACCCAACAATCATAAGTTGTTGTAAATAACTTATAATTGCTAGATAAAAAAGACACCCCAGAATAAATGCATTGGAGAGTGGGTCTTAAGTGCCGAAGACCTTTTACAAAGTTCATCATACTAGCTCATCTATTACAATTCCATGTCAGGTTATGGAAATACGAAAATTTGAAGGATGTACAAGGGACCACGGGGCCTGGTTGGACTTCTGAACTCTGAATTTGAACAATAGCTTGTTCATCTTTGGCGGCTCAACTACAAGTCCATCCACGTGCAACTTTGGGTGGTAACAATACCCAAGAAAAGAAAACGGCCAGCATGGCTAGAATCCACCTTACAAGAAGCAGAAAGACATAAATCTCCCTATGGCACCTTTATGGAAAGCAAGAAGTCCAAAATATTCTCTAGTTATGCGTCACTCATGACAAGTCTTGTCAATGCAGAACCTTCCACCTTTGAGGAAGCAGTCAAGAAAAAAGAATGGAAGGAAGCTATGATGTAAGAGTATCAATCCATCATGAAAAATGATGTATGGGAAATTGTGCCTAGACCTTAAGGAAACTTTGTATTAACTTCAAAATGGGTTTACAAAATAAAGCATGCAGCAGATGGGAGTGTCGATAAATACAAGGTGAGATTCGTGGCTAGAGGGTTCTCCCAACAAAAGGGAGAAGACTGATCAAACGTTTTCTCCAGTTGCCAGATATACCTCTATCAAAGCCATCATATATCTTGCAGTGTCCATGGGTTGGAGTTTACATCAGATGGATGTAAAGACTGCTTTTCTCAATGGAGTAATTGAGGAAGAAGTATGCATAGAGAAACCTCAAGGTTTTGAGGTACACCCGAGAGATACCCATGTATGCAAATTAAAGAAGGTCTCGTATGGACTCAAGCAAGCTCCAAGAGCTTGGTATGCAAGAATTGACAATTACTTGACGAGACTTGGATTTTCCAAGAGCTATGTTGATCCAAACCTTTATTACAAGGTTGTGAATGATGCACCTGTGATCCTACTACTATATGTTGATGATTTGTTTCTAACATGTGCAGAGCCTCTCATTATTCAATGTAAGAAGGAGCTAGCCTCTAAATTCGATAAGAAGGATCTTGGTCTCATGCATTATTATTTGGGACTAGAAGAATGGCGGAAGCGTGGTGAAATCTTCCTAGGGCAAGGGAAGGATGTTGTAACGATCCTTCAAAAGTTTGGGATGATGGATTGCAAATCCATGGCAACCCCCATGGTGACAAATATGAGGAAGTTGAGAGACTTTGATTCTGATCCAATAGACTCCTCCCTGTACATGCAGTAGATTAGCTCATTGATGTATTTGGTGAATACTCGGCCGAACATTTGCTTTGATGTGAACACATTGAGCCAATTCCAGGTGGAACCTAGACATGAGCATTGGATAGCTGCAAAGCATATTTTGAGATATCTTCGTGGGACGCTAAATTATGGTTTGAGATATGCCTCAAACAGTGATGTACAGCTGCACAGATTTATTGATTCAGATTGGGCAGGGAGTGCAGATGACAGAAAGAGTACTTCTGGTGTATGTTTCAGTTTGGGATCTGTTATGATATCATGGGCTAGCAGGAAACAGAAGTTTGTTTCACTCGGCACTGCAAAAGCAGAGTATATTGCAGTTTGTGATGCTTGTACGAAAGCAGTATGGCTCTGTAAGTTGGTTTCTGGACTATTTGATCCGGTGTTGGATTCGACTGTTATACAAGCTTTCAGAGAACCTTGTGTTCCATGACAGGTCGAAGCACATTGAGATCAAGTACTACTTTATCCGTGATAAAGTCCAAAAGGGAGAAGTAATTCTCTAGTACATCTCCACTGATGAGCAAACAGTTGATATTTTGACGAAGCCTCTGTCCAAGATATACTTTGCATACTTGAGGGACAAGTTGGGACTCGCGGAGATTGCTCCCTTGGCTGAAAGGGAAGAGATGACTTCCTTGGTTGGGAGGGAGTGTTGATGGACAAACATTCTCCCTATGGAGAATGGTCCAGTTGACAGAATGTTGATGTGTATCATGCTAGTACAACTTAGATACAATACAGATGTCCTGAGATGCATTGTGTCAATATAGCTTAGATATGATGCATTGGCATCATGCTAGTACAGCTTAGAGACGATGCTTATGCCTGAGTCGCATCATGCTAGTACAGCTTAGATATGATGCAGGGCATCATGCTAGTACACTGTACAGCTTACAGATGATCATACAGGTTAGAGATGATGGAGGTGATTCACATCATGCTAGATACAATCATGCTAGTACAGCTTAGATATGATGTAGAGCATCATCCTAGTACAGCTTAGATATGATGCAGAGCATCATCCTAGTACAGCTTAGAGATGATCATACAGCTTAGAGATGATGCGGAGGCATTGATCTACAACATGCAAGTACAGCTTAGATATGATGCATTCGCATCATGCTAGTACGGCTCAGAGATGATGTAAATGGTACTCCACATCATGCCAATAAAGCTTAGATATGATGCCTTCGCCAGATGCTAGTACAACTTAGAGATGATACAGTGGAGAGGATGGTTCTTGTAGCCATTGAGGACATTCATCATTTGTTGGGACAGTCATTCTTCTAGGACGTATGTCCAGATTAGAAGAATGGTCCTTGTATCACTTTGTTGAGTGAGTGATTTATTCAGCATCATGCATGATTACTCAAATGGAGTATGGCCTCGAGAGATGATGCAGTTGATGATATCAGATGATACTGATAGTGGTGATGTTGCTCGTAATTTGATCTACGTGATCATGAGATAGCCTGTGTGACTATGGCGATGCTACTTGTTAATACCTCCCTAGCTAGGAGGGAGTGCTGATATTGTGATAGCTACGGGAGGTATCAACCTCCATGTGTAACCTCTGACTAGATTAGAATATTCTAGAAGCTAGAGTAACCCTAAACAGATGTGTAGAAACCCTAGAAGACAAGTCGGCTCAATAAAAGAATTAATATTGAAGTATTAGCCTCTAAAAGGAGCAGTCAGCCTAGATAGGTGACAAAGAACACTATAAATAGAGGGCGCTTGAGCTCATTTGGTCATACTCTCACTCACAAGCTCACACAAGACAAAGTGGTGTGCAAGTTTGGAGGAGTGCAACTGCAACAATCGCAGTTGGGTATTGGTCTTGGTTTCTGGTTTTGGGACTTTCTGCTTGGTGCGCTGCCTTTGAAGAAAGGTGCGCTATGCCTTGGTTATCTGTTGGGTCTGGTATTGCTTCCAGAATTATTCTAGCTGTCAAGGTTACGGTGCTCGAGGGTGGTTGTGTGCCTATGGTTGGGTGACAATATTGTGATATTGTCTATGGTTAAACGAGCACATATTAACACAAGATTCTTGGAGAAGTTCAAGGGTTTTCTTGCGATGGGGCTTCTCACCCTAAAGGAGGCAAAGAAGTTAGGGTTTGTGATAAAACCCTAGAGGATAAAGAAACATTGTTCTTGCAGCGCTTGAGAGAGAAGAAAACTAGGGTTTTTGAAACCCTGGTGCTATTTGTTATGCTTGATTGAGGAGGAAAAGAGATGTCTTGGACACTTGTGTGAGTCAAGTATTAAAGCCAATAATGACTTGTCATTGTTGATGCTAACTTATTGTCAATCTTTGGTGGTGGCTAGGGTTTTCGTGGATTTCCCTCTAAAGGGTTTGGAGAGCTAGAGATTGTACCAGCTTTGTGATCAAGTTGTGGTATGTATATGTACTTCATCTCTTCGATATATATATATATATGAAGTTTCCAGTTGTCCAAAATTGTGTAATTGCAGATTTGATTTTCAGCTTGCAATGTCTTCTTGATTGGGTAATTTCCAGCACTTACTGTTCATGTTGATTTTTGTTGTTCATGTTGATTTGTACCAGCTTTGTGATAAAACTGTGGTATGTACATGTGCTTCATCTCTTTGATATATATATATATGGAGCTTCCAGCTGTCCAAAATTGTGTAATTGCAAATTTGATTTTCAGCTTGCATTGTCTTCTTGATTGGGTAATTTCCAGCACTTGCTGTTTATGCTGATTTGACATAACAAAGGGCTGAAATTTTTTAGTGATTTAACATATAACTTGAAAATAAGAGAGTAGATTTTATGCTGTAATAAAGCAAATTTCAGATATGGTATATACTAGGAAAAGTGTGCCCTAAGAGCCAAAACTTGTTGGCATGTGTTTGGTATCTTTTCTCTTGAGCTGCCTACTGTGTGGGTTTGAAGCGAAGTGAAATATTGTCCATTTTTTGCTGTTGAAAATTAATATTCAACCCTGAGGCTGAAAGTTCACAGGGATTAGATCCTGGAGACCTAGGTGAAATTTCTGAATTTGCATTAAAAGCATTACGGCAAAATTTCAAGTTTCAACAGACACCATTTTAAACAATCGTGTTCTTTTTTAGGCCCATGGTCAACATTGACCATGGACCCCAAATTTTATCAAAAATAAATAGGGCACCTTGATTCCATAATATTATTAGCAATTGCCAATTAGTAATCAACCTAAAATGAAAATAGAGAACAGAAGATGTGGAGTCTACAGTAGCAGTGCTTTTAAACTTCATTTCATAATCACTTCTTGGTGGGAAATTGCAAGCAGCAGCACAGAAAGCTGCTAAGCAGAAGAAGAAGAAATTCTCTGCCAAACTTTTTCAGTTTTTTGTTTGAAACACTTTTTCTGTTTTACAGTTCCAATATTTTTCATTTTTTTCAAACATGGCTACCATAATCCAAATTGTAGCATTTCAACAAAACAAAAATACTTAAATTGTTGGAAAATACCCTAAATTATTAGGACGCTTTCAGAATTGACTGCATACAGTTTTCCATTAAATTACAAAAGGGAATCCTATGGTTATTTCATGATTAGCCACAACTCACCATGGTCTTTAATTGTGGTATAATAAATTAGTCAGTAACATGAGAGACTGGCCTACTTTTAATGTGACTCCTCAAATTAAACAGAATGACAACAGTACTCACCTGTCCTGCAGCACCAAGTATAGAACGCTGTATTCGCAACTCTTTTTTAGCCTGTCCCCCTGGAGGAAGTCAACAACGAAAAAGTATGACTGACATCTGACAAGGAATATATGGATCAAAACGGCTTATCAATGTCAAATCTCAGTAAAAGTACCTGATTCTACAAACAATAAAAATTGTCGACTAGAGTCCAGTCCAATAATATTACAAAGTCCAGGCCTCTTTGTCTTATCCTTTCCACCTGCAGAAGGTCCAGCTTCAGATGATCCAGCAGCTGGAGGAGTGCACAAAAGAGCAGTTACAGCTGCCTCTTGCCTCCTGTGTGTAGCTGCCACAGCCCCAGGTGGCACATCACAAACAAGATCACCACTCACAACCTGCATTTTAGAAAAATAGACAGAAAATTCTGTCATCTAAAATATCAAATGGAGGCCAAGCTATCGCAATTGAAAAACACTCATAGGACTCCCTGAAGAAAAAAGGGTCAAGAACCATGAACAATGTAACAGAAAGAGACCAAGAACACACCAGAATGTCATCTGCAGTAAGTTGGCGTGCCACTGCCCGAAGTGCACCGGCTGTTCCAACATCCTCTGAGACAGCTGCTACCTGGTCAAGTGCACAATGTAATTCCCCTAAATTTAAAAGAACAATGTTTATGTAGAATGCATTCCATTCAGAATGAATACAAATCATGAATTCATGTGGCTCATAGCCACTGGCCCCAAAGTAACAAGCAACTAAACTGCACAATATTATCAATATTATGTTATTGTTAGCTCCAAGATCTGCACAAAAGATAAGTCCAATCACCAAGCACAAACCCTAGAGCAACTTGAGGACACCACCCACTGTCGGTGGTCGTCATCCTCACTTTAGGCCGGCTCTCCTTCAGCACAAGGGAGGATTCCCTAATAAGACTAGAAATCTGTCCTTGTGAATCAGATTTGTATTATGAAGTTGTTTTTAAATTTTTAGATGATAAAGTGAGAAGATAAGCAAGACCTAGTGCCTTACCCTTTGGGCAAATGGAGTCAAAGCATAACCTGATGGAGAAGCTTGAAATGTGTAGGAATAAATAAGCAAGTTATGTAGCACATGAACATTAGTAATCAAGTCAACTATATTGACACATAGAACTAATGAAAAACTCTCAGAGATACCATTTCATCGCCAACTCAACACCAACCAAAATATAATGTAACCATCAAAACAAAGCGAACAGCAGCCTTTATCTCCATTAACAGTTTTGGTTACATCAAGAGATTAAGAGGGATGAATGCCTCTCAAAATACCCTTCCCTAAACATCCAAAACAGTCCACCAAAGAAGTGTAAACAGTTCTGAAAATAAAGATATACCAGCAGATTATAATGTGGCAGCCCAAGCATCAATGTGACCTACAGCCTGTCAATTTTAAAGCATTCAATGCATTCAATTTCAGATCTGAAAATTGCTTCCAAGTGACTTGAAACAATAAACAAGGGCTGTTGTCACTGAATAATTTTACACTGAAATTATGACAAAAAATTATAGCAGAAGTACAAACATCAGAGAGAAATCATCCATACACAAGACACAAATTTCTGTTCAGTAAAATTTTCAGATTGAGATATTCCGAGGACAAAACCAGTCCTCTCAGCACATTACAACTTCAGCAAAATTCCTGAAAATCTTCCAACATAGAAATCTGCAGAAACCCTAGCTGACATCACCTGTACGGCCCCCCTGCATCAGCAATTCTCATCACATGTTGTACAGAGTCCAGACCTGCAATAAATGTTGTGTATGGTCTCACATGTGTGGTTGTATGGTCTGACCACTGTACGGACTCATGTGTGCGGTACGGCCTACAATAAATGCATCGTACAATATGCATGTGTGGTTGTTCCTTCTGTTGTACGGATCACATGTGCGGCATGTTCTTCTCTTCCTCTCACACATGCAGCCTCCTCTCCTTGGCTGAAAAATAGAGAAATAAAGTCCAGAAACCCTAGATCAGATTTGCCAAAGTGAAGAATTTCCTTTGCTGAAATTTGCCTCCCCAATCTCCTTGGCAAGAGTGCTAACTCACTCATGCCAACACCATGATGACAACATAAGATGTGCGGTGCCCCCTCACATTGTCTCTCCTTTTATAGTCGTCTAATGAGTGAGTTTGGGAACCCCTTCTAAACTCAACATTAAATTATTATTAGAATTGTTTATTCCTCCAAGTGGGTGTCAAGCCCCAACAATAACAATTCCAAACCCCAACTCTACATACAAGGGGTTTCCACAAAATAAAAATGCATAGTGAGTGACAACAAAGATTCCCACATGCCCGACACCAAGGCCAATGTGAGAATAACTCTCCGAAGCTACAAAAACATCAACACTCCCTCTTAGCGAGGGAGGTATTCTCCACCACTCCTAGCTTGTCTCTGAAGTAGACAAACTTCCCCTTCACTAGGGGTTTGGTGAGAATATTTGCAATCTACTCATCTATGGAAATGTACTAGAGCTTCACAGCTCCCTTCTACACCTTGTCTCTGATGAAGTGGTATCTGATCTCAATGTGTTTTGACCTATCCTGAAACACTGGATTCTTCGAGAGTTTGATACAACTCTGATTGTCGCAGGAAATCATTGTAGGCTCTAACACCTAACAATATAACCCTTCAAAAAGCTTGTGAAGCCAAATAGCCTCACAACTCACCAAACTAGCTGCCATATACTCCCATTGTTGATCTGAGGCTGAAACAACCACCAGAAGTGCTCTTCTTGTCAACTGCACCAGATGCCCAATCTAAGTCTGAATATCCATGCAGCCTCACTCCATCACCCCCGACATATCTCAGACCAAATCTAACTGTACCTTGAAGGTACTTGAGCACATGCTTCGCTGCTACCCAATGCACCTTCCTCGAATCAACCATGAACTGGCTCAAGGTGTTGACAGCAAAGCAAATAATTATCCTAGTATTGACCAGATACATCAACAAACCAATCAACTACATGTACATCCTGGGATCCACCAAGTTTAAATCCAAATCCCCCATCTTTTTCAGATTGGCGATCATAGGTGTAGTCATGGACTTACTGTCCATCATCCCGAGCCTCCTCAATATTTCAACTGCATACTTCCCCTGTCTGAGGAATATCTCGCCCGACTACTGCCACACCTCCAGAGTCCAATCCCAAGAAGTAATGCACCAATCTAATATCCTTCATCTCGAACTCCAAAGCCAAATCCCTCTTGCAACTGGCAATGAGCTTATTTGCTCCTGTGAGGAACAAATCATCAACATACAACACCAATATAAGAGGATCCTCACCAACCTGTATGAGAGATAGGTTGGGATCCACTTCTTTTTGGTGAATCCCATGCTCTGCAAATAACTGTTGATCCTCGAGTACTCTGCCTTGGGTGCCTGCTTGAGTCCGTACAAAGCTTTCTTCAACTTGCAAACATGGGACTCCCTCCCATGTGCCTCAAAGCCCTGAGGTTTCTCTATGTACACCTCCTCCTCAATCACACCATTTAGGAATGTTGTCTTCACATCCATCTAATGTATCCTCCACCCCATAACCGAAGTAAGAGAAATCACAACCTTGATGGGAAGTATACCTAGCAAGTGGAGCAAAAGTCTCCTCATAGTCCACTCCCTCTTTTTGGGAGAACCCTCTCGCCACGAACCTTGCCTTGTACTTTTCATACCATCTGTAACGTGCTTGATCTTATAGATCCACTTGGAAGTCACCACAGGATTCCCCTCTAGTCTCGGAACTATGTCCCACACATCATTCTTCATGATGGACTAATACTCCTCTATCATGGCATCCTTCCAAACCTACTGGCTTGCTACTTCCCCAAAACTGGAAGGCTCGGAATCAATGATGCTACTCATAAGGGCCACATAACTCGAAAACCTCTGCGGAGGCTTGCTCTCCCTGAAAGTGCCCTTGGGTGCAGTATGCCTCTTTGCATCTCTGAAAGTATCCTTAAGCCATCTAGGCCTCGTCTTCTCATCACTAGGAGGGTCCACTGGATCCACTGACTCCTCCTCATGGTCCGAAGGTTGAACCCCTATACTAGATAAACATGTACTCACTTCAACCTTTGGAGCCTCCTGTTGCTCACCATCACCTAGAAGTAGCTCTGTCTTGTTAGAATACAATGGATGTGCTCGTTTTACCATTGACAATATCAATATTGTCACCCAACCATAGGCCAAAGCCACCCTCTGAGCACCTTAACCTTGACAAAGAATCACTCCGGAAGCAAACCCTAGGCTAGATAGCCAAACAAAGGGTAGCGCACCTTTCCCCAAGGATAGCGCACCAACAAAAGTTGATCAGATAGTCCAAACCCTAACCAAAAGATAGTCCAAGCCAAACGTGATCTGCTAGCTGCAGCAGCTGCAATGGCAGCTCTCCTCCAAACCTGCGCACAAAACTGGGCACTGCAATGCACACAAGTGTTGCTCTACAATTCTGAGACTGCGTGCCAGAATGAAGACTTGCCTCCTGTATTTATAGTAATTCTGGCTAACTGCTTGGGCCGACTTCTCATTATGGGTATCTGTCTATTCAATATATTTTATTTCTTTTGGTCGACTTCTTCTCTTGGAAGCTAATAACCTAATACAAGTTATCTTCTTGAGCCAACATGTCTTCTAGGGTTATTAGCCAACTCATTAGGTGTAAGGTAGCTAGAGAGGTAGTGGGGGGGCCTAAAGGGCCCATAGTGGTAATAGTGGAGGTCATTCAATGTAAGGTGGACTAGGTCCACTATATTATTAAATAAGACCCACTATGGTAGTTAGATATAATAAATGGGTAATTAGATATAATAAATGTAAGAGGACT
>ML778150.1:0-14300 GCA_009831015.1 Picea engelmannii
GAATTCGCAGGTGAGAGGTCCAAGTCTGCACGTGCTATCGGAGTTCGGGGTTCGGGACTTTGTGGTGTCAAGGGTTCATGACATCGCATACTCCGATTTCCCGATAAGGAAATCCCCGAATAGAAGCAGTTGACCCATTGACCGTCGGGGTTCGGGGTTTTGCTTGCATGTGAACTATGTTCGCATGAACCGCGAACTCTCGAAGTCCGAATTCCCGATATCCGAAGGGAAAAAAAAAACAGAAGGAGCCTACTGTGGGTAGTGGACTCCCGAGAGGAGAGGAAGAGTACTTTGACTCTTCGGGCCCGTGGTAGAAGAAGGTCCTGGTGGAGCGACTTGCCCGGTGAGGGGCGGGTTGCGTCAATATGATAAGAATCTTCCACCGTTCGTATGGTTACCATTCTCATCTCATCTTGAATATCGTATCTCAGGCCATTCATATATCTGGCAACTTTTTCATCATCGCTCTCCTGATGACCTGCCCTGATGTTTAGCTTATAGAATTCTTCAGTGTATTTTTTTACTGTCATCAACTTTTGTCTCAGGTTTTGCATTCTCCTTAACAGAGTAATCTAGTAATATCTGGGGATGAATTTCGCCTTCATCTTCGCGATCATTCTATCCCAGCTCTTGATCTTCTGCTTGCCTTTGCAGCGTCTGTCATCTTGTAGTTCATCCCACAACAATGTTGCATGTCCTTTCAATCTTGTGACATCATGCTTGAATTTCTTGTCCTCTTCGACATCTTCATAGTCAAAGTATGTGTCCAGAGCTCTAATCCAGTCTAGAATCTCCTCTGCATCCAGATTCCCCTCATAAACTGGAATGTCCATCTTCGCCCTTGCACCCATTCTTGCAATAGCTCTAATCAAGCATTCGTTTGCTGCATCTTCAGCTGCAACTTCTTCTTCAAGTTCAAGTTCAACTTCTCTTTTGGAATCACTAAGATCCCCGACACTTACTGTGCATCTTTGTGTTGTCTCCATGTCTTCGAGTATAGGTCATAGATCACGCATCTCTTTCTCCATGGCTGGATCAATCGTCTGCCTACCTCTTCTTCATGGTATTTTCCTATCCTCTGGTGGATCGGGTGTTTTCCTGTCCCTTCTCCTTGGCAGCATGGTGAAATCTCTTTTCTTCTCCACTACAGAAAACAAAGAACCTTTCAGAGCTCTGATACCAGGTTGATGCTGACGCACGCTCCCTCCACAACCTGCAGGTCGAAAGGTCCACATCAACACAGGATCTTTCCCTTAACGCTGGACCGAAGAGCTTTGGAATGGCTCTTCTATTTCCCTTTCAAGAAATCTGCACCCACAGTCAATTTCAAGGATTCCCCCTTTTGCTTCGGGAAATCGGACTTCGCACTTTTGCAAATCCGTTGGTCACATGCTTGTCTCTCAAATCTCTGAAACCCGGAAACAGTCAACGCTGACCCTTCCTCTTTCTCTTTCTAACTTTTCCTTATCGCGATTTCGATGATCTAAGTATCCAACAATATGTTCCCATGATTCCCGAAACCTGATGTTCCAAAATTCCGACATTCTCACAAGGTTGACTTTTCAACACCCCTTTTACTCCTTCGGGACTTTGGACTTCATGCTATTGCAAATCCTAATGCAAATGTTTCGGGACTTCACCCCATGAAACCCAGAAATGGTCAACTGAATTGAATTCTTTTTCGAGAGTGTGCCACCTGTCCACTTGCTGACTCCTCTGTGGCCCACCCAATCCTTTTAGCTTTCGGGACTTCGCGTTTCATGATTTCGCAATTCCTGTTGCCAAGTTTACGAAACTTCAACTCTCGAAATCCCAATATAGGTATCCATGTGTAAATCCAACGGCCCTTGTGGATTGGATCTATGGTCCTACTCCCCCTAAGCTTTAGAACCCTTAGGAATACTCGCGGTAACTCCCTTTCCCTCCGTGAGATATGAAGGCTCACGAAAATTCACAAATTCTCTACAGAGAATTCCGACTGTCCGTTCTTTCTCTAAGAATTTGTCCTCTTGCGGCCCCTTGTTGCTACACTTTCTTTCAACCTCTTGAGGTACTTGTCTCGTACCTTCCTTCAAATCCTTCGAAGGTTCAATTCATTCTGAGCTTTCCATGGCTCTGCATCTTTTAAAAAAACCCTTGCACGCACTCCTTTGCAGCAGACTTTTAAACACTTCCAAGTGTTGAAATCCTTCGACTCTGCACACACTTGCAATAGTAGTCTCTCAATACTTCACTCAAGTCCACAACCCTGAGACTTAACTCAGCTTGCGCACTCCTTTCACGGATTTTGTGCCAAACTTCACTTTTGTGGAAATGAGAACAAAATATTTCTCTCCTGAGCTTTCAGAGACACACCTCTGAACACCTTGTCGACGCACTCCTTGCAGAAAATTCAACTGCACTCCTTGCAAGAACTCTTGCTCAGATAGAGAAACAGTTGAAACTCATTCATTTTCCCTTTTCTCTCATATTTCAAACATTCAACAAGAAATCATTCATACATAGCATAAAAGCAATTGCATGATAGAAAGAGTAAAAACCTTCATGAGCATAGCATTCAAAGATGCATACACAGAGAATATATGGACACCATGAGCCTGAATCATAGCTTTCTTGTATTAATCCAGAACTTCTGTACATCGAGTCTTCCACACAGCTCTCTGCTTCTCCTCTATGCTCTTCATACACTAATGTTACAATACACAATGAGGGTGTCTATATCCCGTTTCCCTCTTGCGCTCTAAAACTGTCTAATCTACACATTCAATTCTACCTACTTGCATTAACTACCATAAATGCCTCCTACCTACTAAGGATGAGAGAAAATTGCTCAAGGTCCGGTTACATTTTACAAGTGTGTTTCTTCTTAATGGATTCATTTAAGATTGCGCAATAACTTCAAGGTGATTTCAAAATTTGTGCTGGGTGATTTTCCAGCTGTCCGTTGTCTCCACACTGGCTCGCTTGAGATGCTCCTGCATCAAGAATTCTTTCACCTTGACTCCAACAACTGATCAATATTTTCAAACCTTGAAGATGGAAATGTGCACCACTCCAGTCCTGGCCCTTCCTGATTTCACAAAGACCTTTGTCCTGGAATGTGATGCTTCAGGGAAAGCAATTGGCATTGTCCTTATGCAAGAGGGTCTGCCTTTGGCATTTACCAGCAAACAACTGTCTGAATGAAATTTGGGAAAATCAATCTATGAAAAGGAAATTTTGGCTATTTTGCATGCCATTTATCTTTGGTGCCCTTATCTATTGAGGGGACGATTCCAAATTAAGAAAGATCATCAAAGCCTCAAGTATTTTCTATAACAATGCATTTCCTCCCCAACGAAAAAAAAATGGGTGACTAAGCTCTTTGGATATGATTATGAGATCATTTACAAGAAAGGAAAAGACAATGTGGTTGCGGATGCACTTTCCCAAAAATATGAAGATGAAGGGTCCATTTTTTCTCTCTCCTTCATTGTACCAGATTGGCTCCAAGTCATTCACCAGGAATGGCTACACGATCCCAAAAGTTTGCATTTGATACAACAATTGCAGTCCAATTCTCCAGTCTCCCTAGGGTATTCTTGGCTCCATGATGAGCTTCCATACAAAGGTCATTTTTATTTAAGTAAACAGTCAAAACTTAAATCCATGGTACATTCTAAGATTCATGCTACACCCACAGCTGGGAACTATGGGTTTACCAAAACTAATGACAGGGTCAAGCATTCTGTTTTCTGGGATGGTATGAAATAGGATGTTTGTAATTTTGTGGATGAATGTGATGTGTGTTAATGAAAAAAGGGTGAAACAGTAAAATCTCCTAGCACACTACAGCCACTTTCAATTCCACCTTCTATTTGGTGGGATATCTCTATGGATTTCATTGTAGGCTTACCTAAATTAGACAATAAATAAGTCATCATGGTGGTAGTTTATCGCCTTTCCAAGTATGCTCATTTATGTGCTCTTCAACACCCATTTACAACATCCATTATGGCTCAACTTTTGATGGATCAGGTCTTCAAGCTTCATGGCATGCCACATTCTATTGTTTCTGATCATGACCCAACTTAAACCAAATTTTTTTGGCAAGAACTGTTCAAGCTACAAGGTACCCAATTGGATCTCAACACATCTTATCATCCCCAGACTGATGGTCAAACTAAAGTTGTCAATAAGTGTTTGGAAACATATTTGAGGTGTTTTGCATCGAAAAATAAAAATCAGTTGGCTCAGTGGTTACCACTAGATGAATGGTGGTACAACACTTCATACCGTACAACTACCCGCATGACTCCTTTTGAAGAGGTATATGGACAAAATCCACCTTTAGTTCTCTCATATTTATGAGGTGTCTCGAAGGTCTAGGGGGTTGACCAAACACTTATAGTCCAAGGGTTTGTTCTTTGTACCCTCAAAGAGAATTTGGTCATGGCCCATAATTGCATGAAGAAACAAGCAAATCAAGGTCACTCTGAACATCAATTTGCAGAAGGGGATCATGTGTTTCTTTGACTGCAACCTTACAAGGAAAATTCCCTCAAGGCTGACCATTGTTAGAAATTGGCGCCCAAATTTTATGGTCCTTATATCAATCTCAAGCATGTGGGACAAGGGGACTATTAGCTATCTTTTCCCAGTGATTCTAAGCTACATCTTGTTTTTCATGTTTCATGCTTAAAGAAGGTGATTGGAACTAAGTGACAAACTCAAACCAACCTTCCCGATTTGGATGAAGAAGGCTCCATTTGGCTACAGCCAAAAGCAGTTTTGGACCACCATGAGTTTCTCCTGCATTAGTGAACCATCAAGGAAGTGTTAGTCCAGTGGAAATATACAACCCTAGCAGATGCCAATTGGGAACCAACTACCATTCTGCAACAATTTCCACATCTCAAGCCTTGAGGACAAGGTTGCTTTTAAGGGGGGGGGGATAGGGGCCTAACCTCTCATGTAGGGAGAATAATATATTCTGATGTAATAAAGGTCAATATTAGTAAGGCCTAGAAATAAAGAAGAATAAGTCGAATGTAAGAAGACCTAATAGAATCTTCTGCTTCTAGAAGGATCCTCCTCTAGATGGTTCATTTGATAGGCATATTTAGTATAAATAGGAGATGTGGGTATGAGAATTGTTGTCTTGGATATTATTGTAATAGAGCTCTACTTTGCTGGAGGTTTCCCCCTCAAAGAGGCAAGTGAACATTTCTCTCATTAATCTAAGTGTTCTTTCTAGTGTTATTCTAGTACCATTTTGGTATTATTGTGGTGTTGTTCTGGTTATATTGTTTCTCATCTGCCATTTCTAGCATTTTATTTATGTTCTGCAAACTTTTTATATCTGGAATATTAGATATTCAATCCAAATATTTCCAGTAAAAATTGGATCTTTGTCACTTACAATAATCTTGGACACTCCACGTAGATTTTGAAAGGTTTCCATGAATTTAATGGCTAATATACTTTCTTTAAAAGGATGATAAAGAGAGTAAAAATGGTCATACTTTGTCAGTCGATCCATTGCTACCATGATGACAATGTTTCCTTTATGTTTGGGTAAACCTATAATAAAATCCATTGAAACTTCTTACCAGCATTGAATTGGTATAACTAATGGTTGTAGGAGACCTAGTGTCTTGATTGTCTCTCCCTTATTCTTTTGGCAGACCATACATTCAGACAAAAAACTTTTGAACATTAGTTTTAACAGCTTCCTAGAAAAACTCCTTCTTGATCCTATGGTAAGTTTTCAAGAACCCTGAATGTCCTCCCATAGGAGAAGTGTGCAATCCCATACGAACCTTCTATTTGAGTTGATAATTCTTACATAAATATAGGTTCTCATGATACCATAGAAAAACATTATTCCATACAAATTTATCTAATGCATTGGGGTCCTCTTCTATTTTTTGAATTATATTTCTTATCTCTTGATCTTGCTTTCATCCTATCCCTACATATTACACCCAATCAGATTTTGGAATAGAAACAACACATAGTGAACCCTCTATTTCTTTTTCTTTCCCTGAAAGTGCATTTTCCACAATGTTATGTTTTCCTTTATTGTAGATAATTTCAAAGTCATAACATAGCATTTTTGTAACCCATTTTTGTTGTTCTTATAAAGAAAATCATTGCTCCAAGAAGTACTTTAAACTATATTGATATTGTTTTACTTTGAAGTGTATTCCTATTAGGTAAGGTAGCCATTTCTTAACTCCATGTAGTATGCCCAACATTTATTTTTCATAAATGGGTTTAAGTAAGTTTTTCCCTTTAATTTTTTTTCTTTCAAAGGAAAGGTGACTTCCTTATTGCATTAAAATTGCATCAATGTCATGGCCTAAGGCATCAGACTCCACAATAAATGTTTTTATGAAGTTAGGTGTGGCTAGGACAAGAGTTTTACACATAGTGTCCTTAAGTTTTTCAAAATATTTGGTTGCTTCTTCAGCCCAAGAAAATGCTTCATTATTTAATAATGTTATTAGAGGTTCTACTATTCGGCCATAATTATTAAAAATATTGCGGTAATAGATTTTCAACCCTAAGAATCTTCTAAGTTTCTTCAAGGTTTTGGGAATTGGTCATTCCCTCATATCTTTAATTTTGTTAGGGTCTAATTTTACAACTTCATGAAATACAATATGACATGAATATTCCACTTCTTGAATCCCAAAGGAACACTTGGAAGGATTTGAATAAATTTGTTCTCTTCCAAAAGTTGTAATAATTTTCCAATGTGTTGTACATGGTCTTCCCAAGATTTGTTGTAGATTATTATGTCATCAAAAAATACTAATAATTGTTTTTAAGGAAGGGTTTGAAAATAGAATTCATCAAGCTTTGAAATGTTGTAGTAAGTACAAATGGAATAACCAAAAATTGATAATGTCCTGAACATGTGTTCTAAATGTTGTTTTTGGAATTTCCTCCTACCTCAATCTGATATGATGATATCCTGAACAAAGATGATATGCAATTCATATGATAATTCATCAATGATAGGAATAGGAAACTTATCTTTGATGCTCATTTTCTTGAGTTGTATATAATATCAACACATAGGCCATGAACCATCCTTCTTTGTAACCATCATTACCCGCGAGGTGAAAGAACTTTGGATAGGTTGAATGGTGACCACCTCTAACATTTCTTGGATCATATGCTCAATCTCAGTCTTATGTGCATATGGGTAGTTGTAACGCCTAATGTTAAGTGGTACACTTCTTGGTTTCAAATGAATATCATGGTAATGATCTCAAGTAGGTGGAATACCCTTAGGCATGTCTTGAAATACCTTGGAATGGTTATTGATAAGTGTTTGGAGATCCACTGGAGAAGAGGATATGGATGTTTGAAGATATAGTGAGAATAATTGTGCAATTACACCATCATGTCTCTTTTTGAGTAATTTTGTCATGCAATTAGATATGTTCACCTTAGAGTGTTTCCCTTGGATACCTTTAAGATCAATTTCATTGCCTTTTGATAAAAATATCATGAAAATATCTTGAAAATTAAGGGCCATTGTTCCCAACGATTGTAACCATTGGACCCCTAATACAACATCATCACCACCCATTTGGTTGGAAATCATGGGAATATCCAATGAATACTCCCCCATATTGAGCTTAATACTATGGAACTTCCCAAAATAATTTATGGTACCTCCATATACAATCATTACTTGAAATCATGGTTCTAGAAATACAAAGCAATTGAGATATTTTACTAATTAGATTTTAGAAAGTTATGGCTACTACCAAAATCAATCAACATTGATACCTTTTTATTTTTGATGTATCCTTGTGTCTTGAGGGTTTGTGGAGTATTGATTGGGACCAATGCACGAGAATATATCATTGGAGTGGTATCTTATAGATCCATATCTTGTGATGGCTCCAATTTCTTGATCTTCTTCCTCTTCACAGTCTATGTGAAATAATTTATTCTCACCACATTTATGTCTTGTACTGTAATTATTTTCATAATTGAAACATAGTCCATTTTCTCTTCTTTCATCCATTTGTTGAGGTGTCAACCTTGTTGGTTGAATGAGGTTATGAGAGGGAACAAGGTTCTCTCTATATCTGTTAGTGGTGACCCTTCTAGTAGCCATATTTTTGTTTTCCACTTTCTGTGCCATACTAAAAGATTTCTCTAGGGATTTAGGTTCAAAGAGATGCATTTCATGTTGAATGTTATCCTTTAAATTTCCCATAAAAAGATATAATAGATTTTTCTTGGGAATGTTCTTTACCCCCATACCGAGATTTTGAAATTGTTGAATGTTCTCTATTATTAGAATGTTTTTCCAAAAACTTATCAATCGACTAAATGTCAGTGTTTCATGGAAACCTACACAGAATACCTAGCTAAATCATACATAAACAAAGCTTATCAAAAAAAGGAAGAGAGATACACAATGAATAATGAGAATCAATGTATATTATGATATTATCAATGAGTGAGTGATCTTCACTCATATAGGAAATGACGTCCTATAATTAGGAATGCATGCATAATAGTGATGGTCTAAGATTAGAAAGTCTAAAATAGAACTAGTCAGTTAACTCCCACTGAACTAGTGTTACTCCCACTGAACTAGTGTGCCAAAAATAGAAATTTCTCCAACACCCCCCCTGAACATCACTATGGAGTAAAACATGAGTCCTCACTACTAGGGCATTTTAGGTACTCATGTACAATGAAACTAATGAACACTGAATAAAAAAGAGCAAAGAGGGAAAACCCCCTGGGAACATAAACCCCCCTCAAAATACAATGTATCAAAAGAAGTAAATGGAAGCTTCTAGGAAACTGTGTTCTTCATTGCAAGACGATCCCACCATGGATGATTTTAAGGATGGATTTTTTTTTTTAAATGTAGAAACCTTGGCGAATATTATTGATCCTTCATATGTCAACTATAAATGTTTGGCGATATGTTTTTTTAAATATTCAAATTTCTAAGTATTTTATATAGTTTTTATAAAATTTTGGCGATTTTTAAGGTAAAATAATTTTATCCTATAGAATTTGAGCGAATCATTTTTAAAATAGTGAATCTTGTTTTTGGAAAAACCATGGAAAATTAGCCCATGAGTGAAATTTAGCTCCTAAAATCATCCCTGGATCCCGCAAAGTATGAAACTTATGCTGACTAAAAGTCTTTGTGAAGATGTAGAAATCTTTATGGATCTGATGAAGTCCTTTGGGAACCTATCTAGCCCTATACCTCTTGATCTTGTGGACCCATCTACACTAAAAATTTTCCTTTCTGGTGTAAGTGGAACCAGATGCCAAGTCTGATTCTTTAGGAGTGAGTCATACTCCTTCTGCATGGATTATTTCCACAGTGGATTTCCCACAACCTTATTGTAGTTCTGCGGATTAGTGGATTGAGCCATATAGCAATGCATGGGAATCATAGGTTTTGAATATGAAAGTACATGAGAAGGCTCCTCATGTTGATATCGATACCTCCTTGAATCCAATGGATTCCCTGCAAGGATACCTGCTTCCTGAAGTGTGAAATGTGCTTTCTTGGGCATCTTCTGAAGCTTTGGTGTTGGCTTCTTATCTGGTTGTACTACCTGCTTATTTACATGTACATAATCTGAGTGTATGGAATCATATCTAATGTCTGAAACTGATGGAAGCACAAGAGTATATGCATGTTGCACTAGAGGTGCATGCAAACTACTCTCCTTATGTGTAAGTAGAAAAGATGAGTCATCGTCAGAAAAATTAGTGAATTTATACAACCTTGACTTGTGATCCACCTCACCAATTGCAATAATGGAATTGTCATGCATGTCAATTACTAAAACTGAATCTGATGTAAATTCAATGTTTTTACCTTTCTAATTCATTTGATAAACTAAGAGAATATTCATAGAAAGCTTTGGAACATGTAAAACATTCTCAAAACTTCCATTGTGGAGTTCCACTCTCCCTTATCCTGCTATTTATACTGAAGTATCATCCCCCATGAGAATAGGGGGTCTTGAGCATGGAATCAAATAAGATAAAACTTCCTCTTCTGCTGCCATATGATGGGATGCACCAGAATCTATAATCCATGAATTAGATGAGGAATTAATTGCAACAAGATAATGATGATTACCTTTCTTAGGAGCAAGATCTTCTTCCTTCCGATTCTTGACTCCCTATGGAATGAAGTTTCCAAGGTTTTTATGTTGTAGTGTCTATTCCATAAGATCGATATGTTTCTTCATGAATGTGGATTCTTGTTTTAGGATTAATCCGTAAGTGCAGACACAAACCGATCTCCCTAGATCCACCTGGATCTAGAACAAAACAAGACAAAATAATACACTTTCCCTAGATTTAGCCTATTGAATGAACTAAGAGACAAGGATCATGGACATACCTTATGAACACTTTCCTTGGGTCTCTGTTGTTCCAAGCTTCTCTCCAATGCTCTTATGTCATTCAAATCACAACAGTACAAACCAATCGAAGTGAAAGCAAATCAATATATTCAATAGCTAATCTATACATATGAGCAAGGAGTTATGTAATAAAGTGACATCATCTTTATGGGAAAGGGACATATTACTGTATTGAATTAATTGAAAGTGAAACTTACAACCTGAGCCTTGATGTTGTAGATCTCCTTTCGATGGCTCCTAGCTCTGACACACACACTTGCTCATGCATGAATAAAATCAACCACTTTTGATGACCTTGCTGGTGTCTCTAGCTGCTGTAGCATCAGTCCTTCATACAGGATTTCAATAATTCTCCAATCAATCTCTTGCTAGCTTGCTTCTAACCTTTTCCATAAGAATTCCCCTTAATATATAGGATAAAATAGATTAGTTACTTGGATAGGAATGATCCAAAGATATCTGGAATGCCAACACCTGAACAACCATTCGAATGCCAACTCACCCTTCTAGAAGATTCCCTTCTAGAAGGCTCAAGAACTTCATCTTTTTCCTTCCTTTGGAAGATGTTCGCACCCTGACAGTTAGGTACAGTGTGAACCCTTCGCACCCCAACTTAATGTAGCCTGCGAGATTCAGGCATTCTCGCAGGAAAATATATAGGTAGCCTGCAAACATCCCTTAAAAGCATGATTTCTGGAAGCAGACAAATGTAACTTTTCTCAGGAAAGTGTTCTTAGTGAAGAGGTTGATTTTCCATCATCATAACATCATCACGATGACCAAAATTGTGGATAACAGAATGCCCCCCAAAGTCTGAGATTGGAACCAGTGACAATCGATAGATGTTTTAAGTTGCATGTGTGTGTCGAGAACCAAGAGCACATCTAATTGGAAACCTGCAAACATCCAAGCATCGACAGAATATCATGCATGCCAATTTATGAGGTAGGCATTCCCATACTCAGATCATAGACTGATGACATCATAAACAAAGGTCATGGACACCAATCATACACTGTGGATCCATGTCGTCACAATATAGCATAGCCACCTGAATACAATGTGGATCTATGTGACAAATTTTCAATCAAGACGACATAGCCACGAAATATACACAGTGGATCTATGTGTCGCAAATTATACATACTCCATTGCAACCTGGATCACTTAAGACAATATATAGGGTCTTCAATCTCATCGTTCGAAGTACGAATCTAACCATGTGATTACATGTGTTGAAGTCGAACATGGTAGAAACCACTTGATTACCGGCCATTGATGTAACCGTTAACAAGTGCGAGGGAAATCACCATTGATGTCAATGACTCCCAAGGTACTAAAGTACAATCCATCGACTGTGAATAAATGAGTTGATGTCAAACAATCAACAGAATCTTTCGATCAGGGGTCAATGATGTAAACTCACTGTCGAAAGCAAGGAAACTTGCCATTGAGGCATGCAAGCTCCAAGGTACTGAATGATTTCTAAGTCTTAATTCCGGATAATGTGCTGAAGTCGATGGAACAAGACTCGTCATAGGAGGGCCTTGATGTATCCCCCATCAATGACACGAAATGAGTAACAGAGTTTGAAAGTGAAACAGATCATGTAGCAATTGGACTTTGGACACAGGGAAGGCTGACATGAAGAGAATGGATAACTGCAGATGGCCGACTCAAATAGAGGTTTCAGACGGACTTCTCTTGAACATATGAACGACATGACCAATGATTTGGCATCATTGACTCAAATACGACACATGGAAAGACCTTATATCAAATCGAATGAGAGACAAATGGATTACCCAAACTGGCTTCGAATGATGAATAGGGGGTGTCATGTTCAAGAACGACACTTACTGCCAATTAATACAAAGATAAAACATATCCCTTTCCCAAATTTTCCCCCACCATTTCTGGCAAGTACCTCTTTATTTTTACGCAAGCTTGAAGAGGATCACATATGCCTGTTGATATAATCTCATCCTTCGAATGAGTCCCTCGGAGTATTTTTAACGAACCCTAGGAAGGAGTGGTTCAGTCCCATTATGGGTCTGTCAATGTTTGCTTAACGAGTCCAGAGATAGTAAACTCGAAGGTTTTTCAAGATTATAGAGTTTGGAAAAACACTTAAAAGAGAACTCTCTCAGTTCCTTTTTCATACAATAGTCCAACGAGACCGAAAAAGGGTTAAACTATCGCTCGAAGGACGCATACTTCAAATACTTTATCGAGAGTGAAAATAGCAAGGTCACTCGGCGATATTTTCATATTTAGAGAGTCTGAAAAGAGCTTAAAGGTAACTCTAGGGGGGTTCCTTTTTCGTATAACCACAACGAGCCCGAAAAAGAGATAAAACGACGCTCGATCACGTTCTTATGTTCTTCAAAAGTGCAAGAACGAACAAAAGGCGCTCGAGGTTTTATGTCAAAACCATAGAAAACAATCAAAATCACACCACACCGTAAAAAAAAATTGTTCATAATCATCCATGTTTTTTACCTGCAAGTCATTTCACTCATTTCACATTAGTGATTAGGGTTAAATAATAAATAAACATAAAAAACCCACTTTTGATATAGTAAAAAGTAATTAAAATGAGTGAATAACCAAATTTACCATACCATTTCACACTTTTACCATTGAGTTCAAAAAACCCTCATTTTACCCTCTACATTTGGTGCCAGTTTCTGGGAGCTACGGGTGATCATTCGATGAGCCATCAGCAGCATTTTGGTAAGTTCTCCATTCCTGACCTTTTCATGGTTCAAAAATATGATTTCATTGGTTAAAAGTTAAGATTTAAGTTATTTTTTGAACCTTTTTTGCATGGAGGCATTCTCGCAGGTGGGCCTTAAGCCGCCTACGAGAAGTTCACACTCTTCATAGTAGGTCACCTGCGAATAGTGCAGAACTCAAACATTTATGCAATGTTTATCCAATAGAAATAATTTATCTCTTGAATAAGATCATTAACCATGTTTGTATGTTTCTTATGCAGGTAAATAGCCACAACCATGGTTCTAGTGTGGCAGGAACGAGACCACGAGGAGGATAACGCCAATGCTGAAAACCATCCTCCCACCATAGCTGGACTAAGAGATTGTGGTCTCTTAAAATATTTCTGTATCTCGGGCATGAGAGCCCAAGTTTGATTATTGGAGTACCTAGTCCGAATGTGGGATCCAGACCAACAAGTTTTTATCGTGGGAGCTCATACATTGACTATTGACATCGAGGCCATCTATTTTTTGACCGGATTATCCCGGCGTGGGTCCTATGTCAGTCTGACCGGTAGCAGAGAAGGGGGTTTAAAAATGAGTGAATATTACAACCAGTATTGCGTACCTGAGGCCGAAAGGAAGAAAGGGAAAGTGGCCATCTGGGGAGTAACTGATTTAACTCTCCGCACTATTCTCTTTACCATTGCTCGTATGGCAGGAAGTGTTGTAGGAAAATCTGCCTGCGGACAAGTAGATCGACCTCTAAGGCTTGACCTTAACCCTAGACAGAAAAGTGCTTATCATGGACACTGAATTTCTTTCGAATCTATCTAAGCCTAATGCATGAGAAGGAAGAGTAACAGAAGTACCTTTTGACCGACGTTTGTCCCTGCACGCTCCGAGTTGCGCTCCAATCCTTTGCTTCTCGTTGATGTCTGTGGACAAATCAAGATACGACCACTTCCTACTCTATGGACATTAGCTTGAAAACAGATCTATCACTGAATGATAATTTCATGTAACATCAAACACAAACTAGAAAGAAACAGGCCAAGCATGTCATATTAATGAGAATAACGACAGCAATACTTACAATCGTAGATGCGAATGCGACAGCTTCGTCAGATCCTCTTCGTCTAACCCTTGTCTGAAAGAT
>ML778150.1:14400-75714 GCA_009831015.1 Picea engelmannii
GTAACATAATCCAACAGTATTTACGACACCCTTATAACCAACTTGTGACACTTGCGACAAGTTGTACAGAAGTTGCGACACTTGCGACAAGCGAGAGGTATGTGCGACACTTATCCAGTTGAGTGATTTGGATGTGTAACAGGAAGTGTTGCTCCACATATGGATTTCCAAAGCTATTTCCAGTACGCCATCGAGTGTACTGAGCCCCGAGTATTTAATTGGGATGATGCAGTATTACGCAATATCAAGAAACAGTTGGCTAAGTGCAGGCATGGAGATCTGAAACAGTTTGGATATGGGTCTTTGTTAGTGTCCTTCTTCCTAGAGAGGGTCCCTGTGCTTCGTCTACAGGTCGAGTGGCACTTTCCGGGTCCTAGAGATCCGAGGATGTTATGATGGTGTCAGCTCATGGCCCGACATGTGGCAGGACCTATCATCAAATATGACGATGTTTTCTTCGACTGGTTGCAGAACCAGATGCTGATGGTGGACGACTACGCATTTGCCGGGATGGATTTCTGAGAAGATACGGATCTAGCACTTCCTGAGGATGCTCAGTGGGGAGACCTCGGTAAGAAGTACACAAATGTTTTTATTTTTAAATGTTTTTGAATTTTTATTATATTTAAATGTTTTTGTTTTATAGATTTACCCGAAGACTAACACCAAATACTTGTTGATAACACAGACGTTGGACCATATAGACCTGCTGGCAGTTCCCCTATCCAGTGATGAGGAGAAGAAACAACAATATTACCACAGTATGCTGAGGATTACCAGATCATGGAGAAAAATTTAGAGGGTCTGATGGCAGACGTTCCAGATATGACTCTGGAAGAGATTCCACGACGCGATCAGCGTCACACTATGGGGGTTTATGCATCTATGGGGCGACTGCTCCGCAGAGTTGCTAGGCCATTAGTGTTTTATCGTGAACGTCATCCGTGACGTCATTATGTAGAAGCCATGAGCTTCAATTTTTGATATTTTGGTCTTCGGACAAACATTTTGTAAAAAAAAACTCTTTTGATCGTTATATATATACACGACTTCTACTGGTTTACTTTACATTGTGTACATTTTAATGTGTTTGATTTATAAATGATTTAAATGCCTGTCCAATACATAATTAGCTAAAGCATCTGTTAATGTATTAAGACGTCTAGGAATATGCTGATATTCAATGTGATCAAAATACCGTTCCAAGAGGCGAATCCACAAATATACCCTTAATAAAGTAGGACTTCAAATAGAATATACATTACTGAGCTATAGTAATACAAGTTGCGAGTCAAGTTGCATAACCAAATGACGAATTCCAAGAGAGATATCATCAACCAATAATTCAACAACGACGCTATACTCTGCGATGTTGTTGGTTTCTCGGCCAAGACATATACCTCGTAGAGATATGATTTCATTTTTCGGGGCATAGATTGCCCATGCAGCGGAAGCTAAGTTCCGAGTACTACGACTAGCACCATCAACGAAGCCAATATAAGCTAGCGAATACTTCGACATCTGGCAATCAAACACAACGTCACGTAAGGGCAGATACCAGATAACGTCAAAAGAAAACTAAAGTAACACACACACATAGTATGATACATAAAATAAAAGTACTCGTGCACAAATAACTTATGCATAGTACTTCTTTAAGTACAACCCATTCCTGGGTTCACTCAAAGGTACACCATCATAATCAACTAGCTCATACGCTCCTTTTTCCAAAACTTTGCTAACAATGTAAGGACCACGCCACATAGGTTCAAATTTCCCGGCTCCTAGGACATCTTTATGTTGTTCATATAGAAGAACAAGATCACCTTCAGAGAAAACACAAGGCTTGACATGCTTGTCATATTGTGCCTTAACGCGTTTCTTTTGGGCTTCTATTACTAAAGTGGCACCGCGTCGGGTCTCGTCTAATTGCATCAAATACAACAGACGTTCCTCTTCAACAGAAGTATTAGGTAAGAGTTCTACAGCTAGCTTCAAAGAAGGTATCTCACATTTTATTGGCAGAATGGATTCCATGCCATAAACTAATCGAAAGGGTGTAAATCCCGTAGCAGATTTAACAGATGTCCGATATGCCCACAATGTCGAAAACAACATCGTGTGCCAGCTGGTTTTATGTATCCCTATCATCCGTCGAATCATAGTTATGAGAACCTTATTGATTTCTTCGACCTGGCCATTAGCCTGTGGATAATAGGGTGTTGAGCTATCATGACGAAGACCCAACTTCTCTGTAAGTTCAGACATCATATAATTCCTAAAATGACTACCGTGATCGGTAACGATAGCCTGAGGAACACAAAAACGAGTGATGACATGGTTGAAAATAAATAACACTGCAATCTTTCCAGTATTATCGAATGTTGGCATCGCCTCGGACCACTTTGTAAAATAATCAACAGCTACAATAATGTAACCATGCCCCCGGGCCGAGTGAGGGTGACATGTCATGAAATCAATGCCCCATTTAGCGAAAGGACCTACTGAGACTACGGGATGAAGGGGAGCAGGATGCGACCGAATCTTCTAATTATAGGTATGGCAGGCATGACACTTATGAACAACAATAATGCAGTCATTGAACAATGAAGGCCAAAAGTATCCTGCACGTAAGATCTTCTGGGCAGTAGCATACCCAGACATATGACCACCACATGCTCCAGAATGGCAGTCGTTCAAAGCTTTCTCAGCTTCTTCAAAAGTTAAACAACGTCTAAAAACTGAGTCAATGCGTCGTTGGTAAAGAGTATCTCCAAGGATAATGTACTGGCGAGCCTGATAACGTATACGATGTCGTTCATTATTGGACAAAGAAGGCTGAAAAGTCTGATTTTGGAGATATATAATGATATCTCTGTACCAAATATCATCAGTACTGATCAGGAAAAGCGATTCATCAAGTAATCAATCGACTGCTACATGTTCTGTGGCAGAGTGGGGAAAATCACAAATTAACTCAACAAAAACTAAGGATTTATTCGACGTGGTGCGATCGAATTCCAAGTCGAACTCCTGGAGAATGACAATCCACTTGGATTACTTTCCCCCCAGCAATTGACGTGTCAATATATGTTGCATGGGGTTACAATGTGAAATCGTTGTAGTTTTCTTGGAGAGAATATAATGGTGAAAATGTTGAACCGCTTGAACAGTAGCCAAAGCTAGTTTCTCAACATGTTGGTACTTGATTTCCATTGATGATAGACTTCTAATCGAGTAATAGATAACATGTTCATCGTGCTTATCATCCTCTTGAACTAGAACCATGCCAATGGTATACTCGAAGGCAACAGGATAAAGAAAGTAATCCCAACTATAATCAGGAGGAAAAAGAAGTGGAGCTTTTGTGAGGGACAACTTTAAAGTTTCGAAAGCGTCATTACCAACTTTATCCCAAACAAACTCTGAACCTTTCTTTAAAAGACGTGTGAAACCACGAGTAATCTCGGTGTAATTAGGGATGAAACGATGAAGAAAGTTCACTTTCCCCTGCAAACTTTGTAACTGGCGCAATGAAGAAGGAGGAGGGAGATTAAGAATCGCCGCAACCTAGATCCCTTGACGTGAAACAATGAAAACGAGAAGACGGCTAGAATCTACGCAAAAGACGCATTTATGAGGGTTTAGACGAATGCGATAGAACCGACAACGAACGAAAATTGCTCAGAGATGATTAGGGTGATCGACTCGGCGTAAAGAATGAGCTGGAAAATCGTCCAAATAAGGTTGAACGATATGCTTTATATCGTAAAACGCATAAGACATAGCACGTTAAAATGTTGCACCTGTGTTCTTAAGACCGAAGGGAAGTTTTCCATAGGCGAAAGTACCCCAAGGACAAATAAAAGCAGTTTTATGTTGGTCCTCAGGAGTGATGTTAATTTGATTATAGCCGGAGAATCCATCCATGAGAGAAAATATTTCACTGCTGGCAGAGTCATCGACGATCTGGTCGACGAAAGGGGTTGGAAAGTTGTCTTTTGTACATGCTTTGTTAATATCCTGATAATCAACATAAACACGTATACTAACACCTTTATTATCAATCGGTACAGGGTTGGAAACCCATTCTGTCAAAGCCATGGGATAAATAAAACCGGCTTTAAGAAGTTTTTCAACTTCGAGTTTAATGGCTGCCTCTTTACATGGATGGACAGGATGGAGGCGCTACCGTACTGGTTTAGCTCCATGGTACATTTTTATCTCATGCACAACAATAGCAGGGTCGATACCTGGCATCTCTTCCTAACTCTAGGCAAAGATATCACGAAATTCTTTGAACAAAGCAGTATAGGTGACAATTTCCTCTGGAGAACACGAAGCTCCAATGTGAACATTTTCAACTATCCCAGGTTTAACTAAAATATCAATGGGTATCATGGGAGAAATATTACTGAGGTTCCCTTCGGCAAACACATCACGTGTAGATCCGGGAATGGTTGTTATGACAACAATGGTCGACGGAGTCAAAATCCGCTGGTAATTCTCGAGAGTGTGTTGTTCCAGAAACAGTATGGAACGATGATGCCCATCGTCCCAAGGTGTATCGGCCATGAAGGACATGATCATCTCGTCAGTGGGAAAGATAACATGGAAAGGATCAGGAGACAACGCCTCCAGAGAGGGTGTGGAAGGTGTTGCCTATTGAATCGCGTGATAAGAAGACTCAATCGGACTTAACAGCATGACGCCGCCGAAACAAGGATGATCTCCTGGATCAGGGACTATCCAAGGGTCAAAATACACCGGAAGTTCATGAGGCATAGCGAATATCATATTAATAGAGGCAATTGATGGGCGTAGAATATCGGGTGATGGTGGTATGGGAAAAGTACCCATTAACGAAGAGTCTTTTAAAAGACCGACTCCAACATTCTCGTAACCCGGTGGGGTTTTAGCTATAAACGGCACGTTTCCAGTGCGAGTATCGGAATTAAAGAAGGCAAGTTGATCAACCGTAACAATCTTTCCTTGATGAGGAAAATGGACTACACGGAAAAGTGTTGACACAACAGCGCGCATAGAATCTACCCAGCTACGGCCAAGAAGAAGATTATAATCTAAGGGAGCATCGAAAACTTCCACTTCAACTTGGACTATCTTACCTTCGAGAGTAACAGGAAACGATGGAAGAACACTGTAAGGCTTAAAACCTGAGCCATTGAAAGCTTTCAAAGTATTTTGTGATTCAGTTAAAGGAGGAGAGCCAATGGATTTCCAACAAGTAAAAGACATTACACACGTAGAGGCACCCTCATCAACCACAGTTCGACAGATGTTTTTGTTTGAGACAATAACTTGTATCTGAAATGCAAGCTGTGGGGGTAACCTTGGAACATGGTCTTCCAAGTCAAAGACTATCAAATTCGTATCTGTAGGATCAATTCCACCTATAGATTTCAACAGATCCCTTCGTTGCACAGGACAACACTGAAGGACTTCAAGGGCAGACATCCCTGAAGGTGCTTGGGCCAGATCTTCGACAATGCTATAGTTCTGGGCCACACGAGCGTGAGGATTGAATGTTGATTTCTTAAAAACACCTTTCGGGGGTTGGAGTACTGTATCAGAGCTCAGTCGTTCGAGATGAAGAGGATCGTTGGTAGGTGGAGGCGTTGGAGAGGGTTGTACCAATGCAGGAGGTAAATCATCAACCTTCTCCTTAGATGGAGAATAATCTTTGGCTCTAGTTGCAATGGCAACGTCATTGTTCTTAGAATCACCGGTGCACATCAAAACATATGATGTCATAGAAGTAAATGGTTGGTCATGGATGACCAAAGAGGCCTGTTGCTGAGACGGGAAGGGTTGGGACAAGACTGCCGGCGTAGATGGTTTCGGCATTCCTTGAAGGAACTTGTTGACTTCGGCACGTCTAGGACAATCCTTCGTGTAGTGATCATCACCATAGATAAGGAAAAGATAGCGTGGCTTACGCTTATCCTGATCTTCAACAGGAGGGGTTTTGGTTTGTTCATTTTGATTATTATTTTTACTCTCCTTATTCTTGCCTCTCCCTTTCTTTGATTTATTTTTACCGGTCGGCGTAGATTGAACAACGTTCACTTCAGAGGTTTTACCGGCGGGAGGAGCAGGAGATGGAGCATTTTTAACATTAGAAGATGTGGATTTGGGGGTTGTAATTGAAACAGAATGTGAGTGGGTATGAGCAGTACCAATCACACCATCAGCCGCATGCGAGGCAGATGGGGCAGTTGAAGTGCTGGAAGTACCAGGATGAGGTAGTTTAGGAAGTAAATCGTAAAGTGTTCCCGTTTGTGAATAAACGAGATCAAGATACTGAGCGCGGCTTATGGCCTTCTCTTCTGTAACAACACCACACATAGCAATGTCTTTACCAATTTCGTTCACAAAAGATTTCATGAACCATTCGGCCAGTAACTGATCAGGGAGTTCAATTTTGATGAGACGTCGTCTCCATCTCCACTGATGTATATGATCCGAGATGTGAGTACCTTTAGTTTGTTTGAAATAATTCAGGATCTCAGTCCCAGTATTGTAATGGATTGGTAACTGGTAATGTGTGAGGAAAGCCATAGCTAAAGTGTTGAAATCAGAAAAGAAACCCCGTGGCAATTCAATATACCACTTCGCAACTGAACCGGTAAGGGTTCGTTGAAAAAGGCGTAGATGAATGGAGTCGTCCATCAACGATTTGGATGAACACCACAAATGAAAAGTCATGAAATGATTATTTGGGTCCTCTCCCGCCTTGCCATCGAATTTCAGAATATCCGATGGGAGCTTAGCAGGAATAGCAGGCCATTGGGGAGAGTGACGAATAGGATCATTTAGAATCCTAGACAAATCTTTCAAATCCAAGGTAGCAAGGAAAGACAACTGTCGGTTTACTTGCGGGTACTAATGGCTTTGGGGTGGAAGCCCTGTCGGTAAACCAGTAGGAGCGTAAGAAGACTGTCCGTAGAGGGAAGACCCTAGTTGATTCGGTGGTGGATGGATAGGATAGTAGCCCCAAGGATTGTAACCTTGAGTTTGAGCAGGGACCTGTGGTTGAGTAGTCTGACCTGAACCCCAAATAGGATTAGTTACCCCTGGATAAGGTTGGCCAACGGTAGGGACAGTTTTCTTCCCCCCAACATTTTGAGGAAAGTTTTGTAGAAGTTGATTCCAATACTGGGCCAATTCAGGAGGTATATTTTTTCCAAAAGGTGAGGTTGGTCCCCCTACTGTAGGTATAGTTCCACCCGTAAGTTGTGTGCCAACCGTAGGTTGTGTAGTAACTATTTTGTGTCCTGGAAAAGGAAAAGGAACCATACCACCCTGTCCACCAATGAGAATCTGCGTGTTTGGTGCAACAATCAGAATAGTGCCACTAGGATTAGGATTACAAGAAGGGAAAGGTGGGAGTGTCAGAATAAAACGAGGAACCACATACCTAGGAAAAGGAGGACCACCTGGAGAACCGTCTAGGGTTTGCGGAGGTGTTGGATTAGGAGGATTCAACAGAGCATTCAACGCATGGTAACCGGGTGGTAATGTTGGGATGACATCAGGTATTCGCTGGGTATTGATAGGAGCAAGAGTAGCTGCAGTAATCTTAGTTTGGACACTTGTAGTATTCGTGAGATGGGCCATCTTGGGAGGAAGAAAAAAGCGATAAGTGGTAGTCTCAGGTGTAGTCTCTGTCTCAGGAGACATGGGAGGGTTGATCTCGTAGACAGGGGGTGACTCTGTACCGAAAAGGACTCGTCGAAAATTACCGGACCAAAAAGGATCTTGGCCTCCTACACCGTGAGAAGGCCCAACAGTTGATTCAGAATATGTAACAACGGTTTCTTCCGAAGGAGTCAATTCCACAAAGGGTCATTCACCACGGCGAATACGATAGTCCTCTCTAGTATTGGTAATTCGAAAATCTTCTAGAGAGTCAGTTCGTTCTACTTGTGGAAGTGGTGTGGTGACAACTGGAACGTCACTGGTTTCCCCATGTGGCGGAATAACCACAAGGACTTCAGTCTGAAGGAGTGAACCCTTAGGTGTACCAGTAGGTTGAGAATCATCCAGATGCTCTGGAGATAATCCTTGCATTCTACGAGAATGCCGTGGGGGAGAAATTGTAAGCAAGTGACAAGTTTCGTGAAAAAATTCCCATGGTCAACTTCGAGAAACAAACAACACTCAGTAGTAAACAAAATCTAGGAATAAATCACCAAGCAAACAATACCTTCTAGTTTCGAAGCCACTAGTTGGTGATGAAATCCAACGTCGCAACAACGAGATGAGAAGGTGCGGGGCTAAGTTGGAAAATTTACGTTGATGCCTGCTTAACAGACTTACACCCTGGTGCAATCTCCCACACATAATCGTGGGTATACCCTCCAAGGAGCCTGAGTGAGTTTGATCAACATCAATTCCAGGTACCGTGAAGACTTTCCCCTCCACAGTCACCTTGGGTAAGAACCTAGAGAGATAGGCTACTAAGGTCACCACAAACAACAATACATCCTGGGGGAACAGTTGTCAGTCCGATCCACATGCAAGGGCAGGGTATCTAGCCCGAAACCAACTCAAAGGCTTCCACTCATAATTGTGGGTATACCTCGGAGTGATCCCCGTAATATGTGCAATCTCTACACCGATGTCAACAAAGCAGGGTTAGTAACTCTTCCAACACCAATGCGACCTAGTGCTTGACCCTTGTGTTAGAAGGGCATCCGAGGACAATATGCTGCCAATGGAATTTAACACTCCCTAACTCAAGATGCTATTGTGTGTTTTTGAGCTTTTGGAGAGTGTATCTCTCTTCCTACTCCAAAGCACTAGCCTAGCTAATATGTTGGTGTAAAAGAGCCCTAGAAAAGAGTTACTAGATAGATTTTAAGATCACGCAATGTTTTTAAGAGTTGTTGTTTACTCAAAGGCAACGGAAGTGAAACTCATGTTGTATGACTCTGACCCAAATAATGCAAGGATGATAATGAAATATGACTCTTTTCATTCCATGAATCCTAGTTATGGGAGAGAGAGAAAAGTTTCCAAATCAACTCAAATACTACAATGCAATGCACAATTTCCTTTCAGATGTCAATGCAAACAATCATTTATCAATGAACAATCTCTATATGTCTTTTTCAAATACTTCAATAAACTCTAAAATTTGATTTTTCAATGTTTTTGAAAAGACAAAAACAAAATCTTGAAACAAAACTTGTTGTTCACTTTCCAAGAAGAACTCTGATTAATGAGAAAAGAAAATCAAATCATACAGAATCAAACAATAACAACCCAATCAACTCTTTCAATGGAAGTAAAAACAAAAAGCAAACCAATGAGTCTTCCCAATGCAAATAAAAAATGTTCTTTCGAACCACCAAGCAAAAGAGAAAACCTCAAGTACTTAAATCTCTACCAATCACTGGTTCTCAGCTAATCAGACACACTCAACTCCAGAAGTCAGAGAGGATGAAAATGCCAATCAGAGCCAAGAAATGAAAGTCAAGCTATAAAGAGGAAGAAAGACCTAGAAACCCTAAATCTGTTCAAGCAAGAAAACTAAAGCAAGAGATATATAAATCAATGATCCAATAAGCCAAAAAGATGTAATTCAACTGATCTGAGCAATTGAAAAAATCAAAACTCAATTTCAAAATTTTCAAAAATCTTTCTCGTAGGCAAGCAGTGTTACACAGTGCAAGAAGATAGGATTCTCGCAGGCCACCTTATAGCAAGGTGCGAGGTGTTCGCACTGGACCCTATATGCAGGGTGTGAACCTGGCTAGTTCTCGCAGGCTGTCAATGAACACAATGCGAGAACTCCTGAAGATAACAAAAAATTTGAAAATGAAAGAAAAAATCAAATAGGCTTATAGACCCAGAAGGTCTCTCAGGATGTCCTGAGGACTCAGAGACTGATAAAACAGGAGAAAAAATAAATTGGAGCAAATGGCCACAGAAAAACTCAAAAACCATAAAGAAAAAGGGAATATTCCCAAGTGGAGTCGCCAATTTTGTTTCAGGATTAATCCGTAAGTGCAGACACAAACCGATCTCCCTAGATCCACCTGGATCTAGAACAAAACAAGACAGAATAATACACTTTCCCTATATTTAGCCTATTGAATGAACTAAGAGACAAGGATCATGGACATACCTTATGAACGCTTTCCTTGGGTCTCTGTTGTTCCAAGCTTCGCTCCAATGCTCTTGCGTCGTTCAAATCACAACAGTACAAACCAATCGAAGTGAAAGAAAATCAATATATTCAATAGCTAATCTATACATATGATCAAGGAGTTATGTAATAATGTGACATCATCTTTATGGGAAAGGGACATATTACTGTATTGAATTAATTGAAAGTGAAACTTACAACCTGAGCCTTGATGTTGTAGATATCCTTTTGATGGATCCTAGCTCTGACACACACACTTCCTCATGCATGAAGAAAATCAACCACTTTTGATGACCTTGCTGGTGTCTCTAGCTGCTGTAGCATCAGTCCTTCATACGGGCTTTCAATAATTCTCCAATCAATCTCTTGCTAGCTTGCTTCTAACCTTTTCCATAAGCATTCCCCTTAATATATAGGAGAAAATAGATTAGTTACTTGGATAGGAATGATCCCAAGATATCTGGAATACCAACACCTGAACAACCATTCGAATGCCAACTCACCCTTATAGAAGTGATCAAAATCTGGACCAGGGGTCAAATTTTGTTCAAATTTCAAAGTGCTCGGAATGTGGAGAAAATAGTGCCATTGCTTCCGTCTCATCTTCTTGATTCCGGAGGTATATTTACTTTGTCAAATGGACGCCGTATGAAGAAGATATCGCGATCTGTTTGCCAAGCCAAATAGGCAAAAAGTTTGATGCTTACTGTACCTGTCCGTACAGTGATGTGGCAGGGCTGTACAGTCCGTAGGATGATGTGTTAGGTGGATGACATGGCAAGCATTCATTGGTTATCAGTTGGCGAATCATGGAGTGACACGTGTCCGGTTGGTGGCGAATGATGTGAGGACACGTGGCCCAATCTGGAGGCGCCACGTGTCACTCGGTTATTGGTTGGTTGGTTATGTAAAATATATATTGGAGGCAGCGGGGTTCGACCCTCGGACCTCCCACATCTTCGAGCGCCTTCGCACGACCGCCCGACCATTAGGCCACAAGTTGTTTCTTATTAAATATATACGTCTGTATATATTTGAAGTTGAAAGTTTGTCAATTGGGCGGGGGATCGGGCCGGGGCTTAGCCCCGGCCCGTGGTTGTGTGTTTTTATATATGACCATACTCTTTGTTAAAAGGTGCATGGGGATTATAATATATAGTCTGTGACTATTCCATGTGGCCACCATATACATTGTTGTATGTGCGCGGGGTTTTTATTGTATAACCCGTGGTTTTGTTCAACACATATGACCATATTGTAACCTATATGCGCGGGGTTTAACACTTAGCACATGATTTTTCTATATTACATATGACCCTGTTATGGTGTGCACGTGGGATTTGGGTCGGTTTTTCAAACGGTTTTTCCCACTAACCGTTCACCGACACTTGTCACATGTTTATACGCCCATGTAACCGAAGCCCCTTTTTCTATTGCACGAGGTCGTATGGATGACTCACGTGCCCAAGTGCTAGGCGGTTAAGGGATGGAGGTGCCCTAACCATCCTACAGTTTGGAACAATTTTTGGTTATGCATGGGGCTATGTTTTAACACGCATTTTGGAGAGTGTTCTTGGTTCATGCACACAGAGGTGCGTTTTGGTGAACCAGTTTCAAAAAGCTTGAAGGACGAAAATGGAGGAGGCCTAGCTTCTTCATCTTTTGGCCGATTGTGGTGCCGTAAAAGCCCAGCTAGGGGTTTTTGGACGTCCTGGATCCATTGGTGCTATTATCAAGGCCATTTGAAGAATTCTTCTACAATTTTTTCACCATTGAAGTTTCAGCAAGCTCCAGGGAGCTTGAAGCCCTCATTGATGGAGGACATGTTTTGGTGAGCCTATGTTTGTTTTCTGTGATTGAATAATCATTTTTGGCTAATTGATATTCTCTGAACACATTGGGATAGGTTTCAGAGGCTGTTGAGGAATTTTACAGGTGTTTTTTCCAAAGAGAATCTCAGGGAAGCTTATGGCCACATGTAGAAGAGGTCATGCCCGGATGAGCCATGATCCGTTTTTAGAGTTCTATTAGTCATTTTTGGGGTTTTTATGTGTTCTGATCTCAATGGTACAGTCTGTTTTTCCATTGGAGTTGAGAAGCATCTTGTAAAATAACTTTTGACTAATTAATCCCAGAGAGCCAAGTCCATTGATGGAGGCTCAAGGAGATGTATCCCGAAGGGGGGTGAACTCCTTTATCAGCTTGTTCTTGTTGTGAGTTTGATGGTTTATTTGATGCAAGTTGTGTTGCTATGTATTTGTTTAAAGTACATATTTAAGCATCTAAAATAAAAATTCCTCACACATAAACATTTACAAGAAGATGCATGAACTTAACACATAATTTTATCTTGCATATTTATACACATGAAGCAAGGTCCTGTAAAGTTTACTTTAATGAAGTAGCAGGTGCTTGCATAGAATAACAAGTCAACCTTCTATTTTCAGATCAGGTGGTATCAGAGCATAGTTTTTTTTGCTCATGTATTTTCCATTGATAGCTTGAAATTTAGCTATTGGTTTTTGTGCAAGTTTTGTGTTGAAGTTGGATATCTTCCAAGGATGGAGGAAGCTTCAAGCATTGATAGTTCTCATACATTTTTATTATCTAAAGAAGAGTTGTTAAATATGAGAGATTTGATGAAAGATATGTGTGAAGACAGAAATGAGTGCATTGTTCTTGAAGACCAGTTGATGGCCATGAAGGAGGAGAAAGACCAACTTCTTCAAAAGTTGCATGAGATGGAGACTCAACTCCATGAGGCAAAAGAAACCCTTACCAAGTACATGCATGAACATGAGGTATGCAATGTTAGTTTATCTTCTAATTCCTCACCAGATGAATGTTTTGGTGTTTTTGAAAAGCACACAAGAGGAATAGGGTCCAAGTTGTTGTTAAAAATGGGCTATGAAGGTAAAGGGTTAGGCAAGCATGCACAAGGCATTGTTGAGCCTATTGTTGTTGAAGAGAGACCTAGGTATTGTGGTATTGGATATGAACGAATTGATGGAGAAAATTCCAAAGTCGAGGAGACAAGGGAAAAAGTTCCAAGCACAACTTTTGTTTCGAGTTCACCTCCTCAAGAAGGCTTTAAAGGTGAAAGTTCGAGAACTTTTGTTGAAAGTTCAATCCCTCCAGCATGCAAAGTATGTATTCAAGATGAATGTGAATGTGTGAAATGAAAGAGTTGTGATAGTGATGAGGACAAGAACAATGTTGATGTTCTTCAAAGGAGATCTTGTAACTCTTCAGATTCACCTTCTCAAAGAGGCGATAAAGGTGAATGTTCAAGGTATAATTATGCTTATCATTCAGTTGCTTTTGATTATGTTAAGCATAATAACTTTGTATGTAAAAATGGAAGAAAGAATCCATGTACATATTGTGGTTTGTATAACCATCATGTTTCAAAATGTTGGAAAAGATTAACCGCTTTTAGGAAATTGTCCAAGCAAAGACAGCGTGAAAAGAGGATGCAAAAGGTTTGCACTCATTGTCAGAAGCAGGGTCATCTCATTGACCAATGTTGGGAATTGCATCCAACTATTCATCCACAGCCTAAGAAGCAGTTGGATAAGGATATTGGCAAGAATGGAAGAGGAGATTCCATCATCGATGTGAGTCCAGATGATTCACAAGAGGACGATTTTCATCAGAAACAATCACCGTTGAGTTGGCTTGGTAAGAAATGGTTGGATTTCTTGAGCAAGTAAAGCTTGCATTTTTTTGTTGTAAATGCACTTTTCAGTGTTATGTGTGCATTTATGGGAAGCATGATAAGTTGCAGCAATTTATTACAACTTGTATGATGCAAGTTACATGTGAATGCAATTCATTTTGAAGGCATTTTTATTGTTGCATAAATTCACTAGGAGGATGTAAAAGATGGATATGATGTTCACTTGTTGCAGCCATTTATATTTTTCATGTTCAGCTCTTATGTACCCACATGTTTTGGGTTATGTACTTATGTTTGTACTGGAAGGAGAGTTGAAGAGTCATGCACATGCATTTTTTTTTATGTATGTGTAAGCAGTGAACCTGGTGATGGTTCATCATGATTGTAACATGATTGTGTATCATGTTTGTCGACTTGTTAGTTTGGGAAGGTCGATATGTTTCAAATGATTCTCAACTGGTGTTGATGATTTTCTGACGACTATGATTGTGTCGATCGTGTTGTCCGACTTATGTTTAGTCGATGGTGTTTGTTAGCTTGTAAGTCAATTTTGAGTACATCGAGATGAAGGAAAATGCCATGTACGTTGATAAAGTACAAGATGCGACAGTTTGTTTGAAGAAAAAAACATTTTGTTGGCATCATTTTTCAGTCTTGTATAATTTGTTTTCAAGATTGATGGTTTTCTTGGCTTGTGACAAGATGTCACAGGAAAGTTTTTGCAGCCATTGGAGAGCTGATTTTGTTGACGTCAAAGAGTTCAAAAGAGGGACTTGATTCTCAGTGGGAAGGTTGGTAGTCTTCCAAGCATAGAGAGAGCAGTGGGTCAGGAGAAGCCAGAGAGCAGTGGTTGAAGGGCATAGTCAGTTGCAGTGCACAACATGTCAGAGTATTCAGGTGATTATCGAAAAGATTTTGATATAACTTGAAAGCAGACAAATAATCTTTTGTGGGTCCAAAAGCCTTTCAGTGAGAAGGTGTGATCAAAATCTGGACTAGGGGTCAAATTTTGCTCAAATTTAAAAGTTCTCGGAATGCAATGAAAACAGTGTCATTGCGTTCGTCTCGTCTTCCTGATTCCCATGGTATATTTACTTTTTCAAATGGACGCCGTATGAAGAAGATATCGTGATCTGTTTGCCAAGCCAAACAGGCAAAAAGTTTGATGCTGACTGTACCTGTCCGTACAGTGACGTGGCAGGGTCATACAGTCTGTACGATGATGTGTCAGGTGGATGATGTGGCAAGCATTCATTGGTTAGCAGTTGGCGAATCATGGAGTGACACGTGTCTGGTTGGTGGCGAATGATGTGAGGACACGTGGCCCAATCTGGAGGTGCCACGTGTCACTCGGTTATTGGCTGGTTGGTTATGTAAAATATATATTGGAGGCTGCGGGGTTCAACCCCCGGACCTCCCACATCTCCGAGCGCCTTCGTACGACCGCCCAACCCTTAGGCCACAAGTTGTTTCTTATTAAATATATGCGTTTGTATATATTTGAAGTTGAATGTTTGTTAATTGGGCGGGGGGTCGGTCCGGGGCTTAGCCCCGTCCCGTGGTCGTGTGTTTTTATATATGACCATACTCTTTGTTAAAAGGCACGCGGGGATTATAATATATAGTCCGTGACTATTCCATGTGGCCACCATATACATTGTTGTATGTGCGCGGGGTTTTTATTGTATAACCCGTGGTTTTGTTCAACACATATGACCATATTGTAACCTATACACGCGGGGTTTAACACTTAGCACATGATTTTGCTATATTACATATGACCCTGTTATGGTGTGCGCGTGGGAGTTGGGTCCGTTTTTCAAATGATTTTGCTCACTAACCGTTCACCGACACTTGTCGCATGTTTATACGCCCATGTAACCGAAGCCCCTTTTTCTATTGCGCGAGGTCATATGGACGACTCACATGCCCAAGTGCTAGGCGGTTAAGGGCTGGAGGCGCCCTAACCATCCTATAGTTTGGACCGGTTTTTGGTTATGCGTGGGGCTAGGTTTTAACATGCATTTTGGAGAATGTTCTTGGTTCATGCACAAAGAGATGCGTTTTGGCGAACCAGTTTCAGAAAGCTTGAAGGAGGAAAATGGAGGAGGCCTAGCTTCTTCATCTTTTGGCCGATTGAGGTGCCGTAAAAGCCCAACTAAGGGTTTTTGGACATCCTGGATCCATTGGTGCTGTTATCAAGGCCATTTGAAGACTTCTTCTACAAGTTTTTCACCATTGAAGTTTCAGCAAGCTCCAAGGAGCTTGAAGCCCTCATTGATGGAGGACATGTTTTGGTGAGCCTATGTTTGTTTTCTGTGATTGAATAAACATTTTTGGCTAATTGATATGCTATAAACACATTGGGACAGGTTTCAAAGGCTGTTGAGGACTTTTACAGGTGTTTTTTCCAAAGAGAAGCTCAGGGAAGCTTATGGACACATGTAGAAGAGGTCATGCCCGGATGAGCCATGATTCGTTTTCAGAGTTCTAATAGTCATTTTTGGGGTTTTTATGTGTTTTGATCTAAATGGTACAATATATTTTTCCATTGGAGTTGAGCAGCAACTTGTAAAAGAACTTTTGACTAATTAATCCCAGAGAGCCAAGTCCATTGATGGAGGCTCAAGGAGATGTAGCCCGAAGGGGGGTGAACTCCTTTATCATCTTGTTCTTGTTGTGAGTTTGATGGTTTATTTGATGCAAGTTGTGTTGTTGTGTATTTGTTTAAATTACATATTTAACCATCTAAAAGAACAATTACTCACACATAAACATTTACAAGAAGATGCATGAACTTAACACATAATTTTATCTTGCATATTTATACACATGAAGCAAGGTCCTGTAAAATTTATTTTAATGAAGTAGTGGGTGATTGCATAGCATAACAAGTCAGCCTTCTATTTTCAGATCAAGAATATTCCCTTCTAGAAGGCTCGAGAACTTCATCTTTTTCCTTCCTTTGGAAGATGTTCGCACCCTGACAGTTAGGTACAGTGCGAACCCTTCGCACCCCAGCTTAATGTAGCCTGCGAGAATCAGGCATTCTCTCAGGAAAATATATAGGTAGCCTGAGAACATCCCTTAAAATCATGATTTTTGGAAGCAGACAAATGCAACTTTTCTCAGGAAAGTGTTCTTAGTGAAGAGCTTGATTTTCCATCATCATAACATCATCATGATGACCAAAATTGTGGATAACAATTCTTCATGATTCGGTTTATTGCAGTAATTTCATTTCTTTCCCTTCTTCTTCTTATTGGAATTTGAAGAGTCTTTGGAACCTGAAGAATCATTAAAGGGTTTGGAATATCCCTCCTTCCCGTTCTATTTGGATGACCCTTTTCCATCATGCATGGTGATTGCATGTGATTTGGGATATTTCATGAGGTCCATATGTATAAGTTTTGTCTGCTCTTTTTTAAGAGACTCAATGAACTGAGCCAACATAGGAATTTGCCAATTTGTTCCAAAAAGACATCTGCTAGAATGGAAATTGGAGACATATACAGTGTATTCTGGTCCTATCTTGGCCAATATTGTTAGAATAAGTTGTTTTTCTTTTGTATACTTTTAAATACCACATTCACCCAAGCTCAAAATCAAATATTTAAATTTAGTAAAGAAATCTTGTATATTATCAAGACTTTTAGGGTCTAAGGTATTCAACTCTACCTCAAGCATATGACCTCGCATCTCATCTTGCTTTCCAAAGAGTCCTTCCAAGGTGGTCCATATCTCATTTGTATTATTTCATGTGGAAACATGAAACCATAAATCAATGTATATTAACTCAAGAAGTAGTCATCTGGTCTCATCCTTACGGTTCTCCCATCTGGTCTTCTCAAGCGATGATGTAGGCTCTATTTTTGTCGCCATCGTCAAATTATACAGTCCTTTTCTTTTGAGTTGGAATGCAGCCTTTGGATTCCATTCAAAATATTTGTACAGTGTGAGTATTATCACGACAATTGATTGAATAAGTTGCATCGCCTCCATCCTGCTATTGATTCTGAAAAGATCCTGAAAACCTAGATTGTGGTATCCGAGAAATGACTGACGGTTCTATGACAACTATAGATATGATAAAATAGATATAATCCTAAAATATGATGTGGGTTTGGGTGATGTTTTTTGAGCATGAGCATACCTATGTTATACGTCTCTGGTAAAAATTTCAGCCCAACCCAGATCACGGATTTCGAGATATCACAATTTTATTGCAAAAAAAAAATTTTTGGAGGGTTGTTGAATCATCACACCTTGGAGAAGGATAAATTGAAAAGATGCTAAATCATCACACCCTAGATAAGGAAAAAGTGTTACGATTATGAAAAACTGAATCGTCGCACCCCAGATGAATAACACACTGCAATGACGTCGCACCTTAGCTGTATATAGGCTGCGATGATGCCTGGATAGGGATAGGCCATGACGATTATAATCATCACACCTTTCGACCGTCACACCCTTCAACAAGGATAGGCGACAATGATTCTAATAGTCGCACCTTTCGATATGGATAGGCCGCAACGATTGTGGAAACTAGGTTTACTCAAGGACTCTTTCTCTCTTCTTTGTCTTGTTTGGGTTCCTCCAAGTATCTCAACTCTAATACCATGTCCTTGCATCTTGTTATCTCCTTTAGGGGGTCTCTCATCTAGGGTATTTAAGAACACATCATACATGGAACTTTTCAATTCTTCCATCTTCTTTTCCATATGTTTCTTTTTTTCATTAATTTATTTTTTAAGGTATTCTCGAGAATGCGATAAATCCACTTGTTTCAACATAATAGCACTCATTTCATCAACTCGGTTCTTTAATTGGGCTAGGATGTTGTATGAGTCTTCACTTTTTTTAGATGCCATGTTTGATATGTTATGAGGAGTAAAAGTATTGTTTCTTGTAGAACCCTTTTCCATGTGACAAAATAATAATTCTCCTATTTTTTCTCTTTATCACAAAGTTTGGATCACCAAAAATATATCCTCCAATTAGAAGTTATGTCAATTGTAGGTTGCATACCTTTAAAACCCTAATCTGGAGTGTGTGTGGATAAATGACTTTTGTATTGATATATATGTGAACCATGAATCCTCCTAAATCTAAAATTTCATCGTGTATTACTCTCATATGACTTTTTAAACTCATAAAAATTTCACAATCTGAACCTTCCGTGATAAAACATTATAGAAAAAATATTGAAATGTCTTGTTTAAGACAAATTTCAAGATTAGTAAACAAACCCAACTTCCAATATATATATAACAAATTATAATGATTTGAAATATAAAAACTTTTCCACCCATAATTTTTTGTCTCCTCACGAGTTTGAAAATTTAATAGTTTGAAACTTCACCAAATTGTTTTTATAGAAAACATAAAGAGATGGCTCATTTGAGACTAATTTCATGACTAGTGACAAACCCTAACTTTCACAGGATAAATATCCAAAACTATAATGAGACAAAACCTAAAATGTTTACCACCTATACTATGAAAATCCTCCATAGTCTCCAAAAAAATTCACTATTTGAAAATTCCCAGAAAAAGGTGATAGCGAAAAATCTAAGATGACTTGTTTAGAACTGATTTCAAGATGATTCAAAAAACTATCTTCCATAGGATATATATTCAAAGGTATAACAAACTAGAACTTGAAAATTTTACAAGACATAAAGTGATATCTTTCCTTAGTAACTCCTAAATTTTATTTTTTAAAACATCCCATAAAAAAAGTGATAGAGAAAATTCCAATATGACTCACTTGAAGCAATCAAACCTTAGGATTGATGCTCTGATACCAAATGTTATGAACCAATGCCTTGAGAATGATAAAACGTTAATGAGTAATAGTCCACTTTGAGGGGGAAAACTCCTTTTACAATATATTCATGTATAATATGAGATGATATGATCCTAAGACTAGGTCTTCGTGGTATATATATAGGATAAAAAGGGTACAATGAAGGGTTCTAGTCTACATACAAATATACCACTAGAAATGTAATAATTCAATATATAATGTTTACTAAGGGGTTTTATACTTAACATGGGGCTTTGTATAGGGATTAACAAACCAACCATTGGTATGATAACAAGTGTAAAATTGCTAGAAAATCCATTAGGGATGCACCCAACGAGTCCTTAAAATATGATAATATAAACAAATACAAAGCCCTAATTAAATGGACAAAAGGAACTACATAAATAGATAGCAATAAAATATTTTGCAACTATCTAGGATAGATCCTAACAAATTTTGAATGAAAATTTTGACTCATAAAACTAAAGAAAATAATATGATTCCTCTAAGGGACTAGAATTACTAGAAAATATTTACAAATCCTCTATTATGATGGTAAACATTCCAAACATTTTTATGGAGGATGAAGTATTTTCTATGGAAGAAATAAAGTTTGGAGTTATGTAACTCATGGAAGGGAAAACTAAGGACATTGAAGGCTACCAAGATGAAATATTAAAAATTGGAGGGTCTATCGTCGTCTCCAACATACACAATCTCTTCAATTTAGCAGTCAAGTAAGGATTCCCAAGACCCTAGACTCAAAGCCTCATTGTACCTATTTTTAAAAGTGGGAATAAAATAAATCCATCTAAATATAATATCATTATGATTAGCCCCATTTTATTCAAGCTATATGGATATATTTTGCAACAAATTAGCATATGTCTAGAAAACCAAAAAAAATAGATAAAGGATAGAATAAGTTTAGAGGTAATCCTTAAATTGTGGATGTTGGAAACCTAATCCGTTTATGGTTACAGTATTTTGTACTATTCACTTGAGAATGAATATGAAGATTCACAAGTGAATATTAATGGTCACCAAGAGTCTAAAAAACCTCTTGGAATATGAATCAAAAGGTTATAAATCATGTATTTATACATGTATCATACTAATGAAAAGTATTCCACATTGATCTCAATTTGTGAGAATTTTAATAGTGGTATTAGAGAGCCTTAATTTTTAGGTCTGAATTACTCTATGATAGTTACATCAATACTTGTTTTTTTGTCTAGTTATTCCCTTGGGAGTTTCGTTTGGCATGTAGAAACACATCTGAACTAGGAGCCCGTTAGTCCTGTACATTAGTCTGTCATATTTGTGTGGACATTAATATATTCCTCTCTATTTTGATGGTTTCCGGTAAGTTTGGTTATTTTTTTAATATGGTTTGACATTTTTAGAGCTAGGACTAGCATATAAATAGGAAGAATTCAAGATTTTATAAGTTGTTTCCTTGCATTTATATGGCCTTAGAATTGTTTTGGTGTTTATCAAGCTTTCTATTGGTGATTTTCTTGTTTTTTAGATGATTGTGTGTCGATTTAGAATGGATTTGAAAAATTCATGTAAATAAGTCAGCCTCAGCATGCCTTTGAATCTATCGTTGAGTGAGTGATTCGATCCAAACCTGTTTCACTGAAATAATTTTGTTGGACAGTTCATTTAGATTGATGGGAAGTTGGTTTGGATAGTTGGTTGTCATTGATTTCAACCTTTAGATATTGATGTCAACCATTGGAAAGGTCCAGAGATGTTGGACAGTTGTATGATCAAGATTAATGGTGAGTTATTTGGGTGCATTTGATATAGTCTACATGTAGCCCCAAAAGTGTGGTTATGGGACCCGAAGTTGATTGAGGAATAACAACATGAAGGATAGTGTAATTGAATGTATTACTATCATATATGGATAGTACATGTTGTGCCATTTTCGATGATATGTTGTACATCACGTAGTTCCTCATGGTTGAAGATATATGGATTTATGAAGTTGGAGGACCCTCATGAATATTATAGAAGCCCCTAGAAGGTCAATAGAGAAGTCAATTATTCTAGAAGCTCCTAGAAAGTCATCAAGAATTTTACTAGTCAAAGTTGTTGAAAATAGGCGTTAATCATGGGTAAAGTTGTTGAAACAAGAAAATAATTAAAAGGTAATTAGTTAGAGAAATAAATTATGAGTTGATTAATTATGGTTAAAGTAGTTGCAACAAGAATGTGGGTTAGCCTTAAAACAAGGAAGATGGTTAAAATAGTTACAAGTTATCCCCTAAAGGAACAAAACAAGAAAGTAATTAAAAATAAAATAGTTGCAACAAGAAATCATGAGTTGAATAATTATGGGTAAATTAGTTGCAACAAGAATGTGCGTTAGCCCTAAAACAAGGAAGATGGGTAAAACATTTTGACACAAACCCCCTTTCCCTCGGGCCGGGATCCACACAGGATCGTTCTAAATTCTCCCCGGGCCGAAGCGACTCATTTGGTTCCTTGCTAAAACCTTCAATGAATCTGATCCATAGGTCCTTCACGAAAAATCCGCCTGCACCACGTGCACCAGTGTGAGTCTTCGCCTCCACACGACCAGAACCCGGGCCTTAGCTCAAGCCCCTTTAGTGACTCGCAATCTTGGGAGTTTTTGAATTGAAGACCCTCGACTCCAAACATATGATACCTGAGATTGTGATACGGGTATGGCCCCTTCCTTGATAGCGCCTTCTACCAATGACCACTGGCTAGGGCCTAACTCTAGCACCCCTCACAACACACAACTTTGCGATTTGGAGTGTTGAGCCCTCATGCTCCTACCTTACGAATCCCCGAGACACGATAAGTCAACAATTAGGTTGACTCCTTCCCAAGCGACTTGTGTCCACCACCTGTCACCTTCTTCCACTTTTCTCTGGGTGCTTGTTGTTATGCCACCTGTCAACTACATGGCCCCACCTATCGGTGTGCTATGTGTCCATATGATCCCTCGGCGCTCAACACTTCATGACTTCTGCAGTCGAAAATAAATCCTTTAAACCTCGAACCCTCGATATGAGATACCACGTAGAGGTTTTGATCCAACGGTTCTCCCATGGCTTGGATCCAATGGTCTGGATCTCCTTCTCTACTCCTCACAACTCGCAACTTCACAAAACCAATAATTTTTGTCTTCCCTCCAAACTTATGAACCCCAAGTTCACGAAATGATCCAACGACGTGGGTTGAAATGCGATCAACGACTCATATTGACCCTCGCATCCTAGGTGATGGGTTTCACTGGCCTCTAACCACCTTGCAACTCTTCCAAATCCAACGACTCTCACAACTTTGCACTTCCTTCATGAAGGCCTCTCACCATCCATATGGCTCCACTCAATCCTATGGTCCTCGCTATTTCGCAAGCTCTCCATGGAGAATTCTAACTGCCTGATTCACGCTTCAATGACCTATGCCCAACGACTGAGTGTTCTCCCTCCTAAACTTAAATTCTATGCGACGGTTTCAATCTCCATCTCCCTTTGAACACTTCAAAGGAATTATCTCTCCTGATCTTTCACTTGCAAACTCAAGACTTCCAAAAGGTTCCTTCTCTCTCTCCTTGCGGAAAAATTTCAAATAACCTTTGGTTATTTGAGTCTTTGACCCTGTGCAGTCTTTGCAATAGTATTCCTTCGACCTTCACCTTAGTTGATAAATTCTAAGGCTTCCACCAGCCTGCGCACACATTGCATGACTCTATGCTTCACCCGCACTTCTACTGGTATGAGAACAACGATATCTCTCCTGATCTTTCTGAGATAAAACTCAGATCCTTGTCAACGCACACCTTGCAAATGTTCACTGCACTCCTTGCAAGAAATTCTCAAGAAGAGAAACAATTGAAAGTCATTCTTCTTCTCTCTCAGACTTCATACATTCAACATGAAATCATACACACAACACAACACTGAAATAAATGAATAACAAAGAAACAAATCAATTGTAAACATACCATTCAACAAATGTAAACAGTAAGCATCATAACACCATGAGTCAAAGCTTCATATATTAACTCAAGTGTTCTTGTACATTGGTTCTTCTCTATAGCTCTTTGCCACAGTTCTACAGCTTATGAATTATGAATGATCATACTAATGTTCTATGTTACAATGATACAAAGGTGAGGGTGTCTATATCCATTTTCCCTCCTACACTTCTAAACTGTCTAATCTATTAAATCAAATCTACCTACTTTCATTAACTGACTTAAATGCCTATTACATTCTACAGATGAGAGTAATTCCTCTAGATCTGTTCATATCTCCAAGACATAAATGCAAGTATGCTTCTCCTAGTTATTACATTAATGCTTCAATTTTTCAAAATCCAAAATGTTTTCATAAAAAGCATGCCCTTTTTCATCCGCACGTTCAGTTGTTCCTTTGGCTAAGTGCATGCTTTGGCTTAGTATGATGCTCCTGCATCATACTCCCTCGCTTGAAAATTTTCATGCACTCTTTTTCATGAGATCTTGCACAGTTTGTCCATGCTTTTGAATTTCTGCTTCATCCTCCCAATCAACATCTTCAGCTGGATGTCCTTTCCACTTGACCAAGTATTCAAAATACTCTTTCCTCCTGGTCTTTCTGCTAATCCTCTTATCAATTATGCTTTCCATCTGCGGCTTTTTAGCTACAGGCAATTGTTTTTTCCATTGAACCTCTTTTTGTTCCTTCTCTACTCCTGCTTCTTCAGCTCTGTAATGGTACAAATCCGCAACATTGAATATCGGTGAGATTCCGACCCCATCGGGTAATTCAATATCATATGCATTTTCCCCAAAATTCCTTATGATCTTTCACAGCCCAATCTTTTTCATCTTCAACTTATTATACGTTCCCCTTGGGAACCTCTCATTCCTCAGATGTGCAAGACTCAGATCACCAAATTCAAATTGAAGTTCTCTCCTGTGTTGATCTGCTCTCCGCTTGTATTCTTGACTCGAACTCTACAATCGATCCTTGATTCGACTGTGAATCTCCTTCATTCCTTCTGCAAAGTCCTTTGCACTAACACTTATGAATTCATCTTGTTCTGCATATTTCAATTCAGAAAATCCCCTTGGTTGCATTCCATATACAATCTAGAATGTACTTTGCTCTGTGCTTCTATTAAGTAAATCATTGTAAGTGAATTCCTCCTATGGAATAATGTGATCCCATTGACTATGGTGTTTAGTCACTAAGATCCTTAACAAATACCCCAAGCTCATGTTTATGACCTCTATATGTCCATCCATTTGAGGATGATACGCTGAGATAAAATACAAACTTGTCCCCAACTTCTTCCATAAGGTCCTCTAGAAATGTCCCACGAAATTTTTATCTCTATCATAAATGATACTCCTTGGAAAACCATGAAGTCTGACGACCTCCTTGAAAAACAGGTTCACAATATGAGTTTCGTCCCTGGTTTTCTGGCATGGTATGAAATGTGCCATCTTTGAAAATATGTCGACTACCACAAAGATTGAATCATATCCTCTCTGTTTCCTTGGAAGTCCCAATACAAAATCCATGCTCACTACGTCCCACGACCTTTCAGGTATGGGTAATGGTTGGTATAACCCTATTTTCTACCTTTTTCCCTTCTTGTGCTGACAAATTTTGCACCTATCCACAAATTTCTTGACATCTGTCCTCATCCCTAGTAAAAAATATGAGTCATTCAACTTTGAGAACATCTTGTCATGACCGAAATGTCCAGCCAATCCTCCACTATGTTTTTCCTTCAGCGAATTCTCCCTCATGGAGCATTTCAGAATACATAGTTGATTTCCCCTGAACAATAATCTATCCTGGATCATGTATTTAGTCCTTTGACTTCTATCCCTAAGAATTGGATTCTCATATGCCTCATATGCCTCCTTCAAATCTAGATCATCCCTATACATTTCCTTAAGGTTATCAAAACCTAAAGTCTTGACTCTGAATTCCTACATAAGCAAACATTTCCTACTCAAAGCATCAACAACTTTGTTAGCAGTTCCAGAAATATGCTTAGTCACAAAAGTAAAATTTTGCATGTATTCAACCCATTTAGCATGCTTTTGGTTCAACTTCTCCCGTCGATTCACAAATTGCAAAGCGTGATTATCGTTGTACAAAACAAACTCCTTGGGAACCAAATAATGTCTCCATTTATTTAGCGCTTGTATGACTACGTAGAATTCTTTGTCATATGTGGAGTACTTAATCTTTGCTTCATTCAGTTTTTTGCTGAAATATGCGATCATCCTATCATCTTGGCTCAAGACCGCTCCAATTGCAAATCCACTCGCGTCACATATGACCTGGAATGTCTTGCTGAAATCTGGCAAAACCAGAATTGGTTGCTCAGTGATCTTCTTCTTCAACAGATTGAAACTCTTCTCTACTTCCTCTGTCCAGTGAAAATATTTATGTTTTTTCTTCACCATATCCATCATTAGTGTGCTAATTCCACTGAAGTTTCGGATGAATTTCCTGTAGAAGATAGCCAAACCATGAAAGCTTTGTACTTCAAATACACTCTTCGGTGATGGCCAATCCTTAATCGCTTTTATCTTTTCCAGATCCATTTTTAATTCATTTGCAGAGATAACAAAACCCAAATAAATGAGTTGTGTCCTCATAAATGATGATTTCTTCATATTGATTGACAATTTCTCTTGCTGTAATCTTCTCATTACTGCAGCTAAATTCTTTAAGTGTTCTGCTTCTGTCTTGCTGAAAATTAGTATATCATCAAGATATACAATGATGAATTTCCCATTGAAATCCTTCAGGACTTCGCTCATCAACCTCATAAAAGTAATGGGCGCATTCGTTAAGACAAATGGCATGACAAGCCATTCATATAGCCCTTCATTCATCTTGAATGTTGTCTTCCATTCATCACCTTCTCTCATTCGGATTTGATGATACCCTCTTTTAAAATCAATCTTTGAAAAAAACTTTGCTCCACTCAAGAAATCCATCAAGTCATCCATCCTTGGCAATGGAAACCTATATTTGATGGTAATCTTATTGATTTCCCTTGAGTTTGTACACATTCTCTAGCCTCCATCTTTCTTTGGGCTGAGCACCGTCAAAACAACACATGGACTCAAGCTTTCTCGAATCAATCCCTTGTCCATTAAGTCCTGGACCTGTCTCTTAAATTCTTCATTTTCCTGCGGCGTCAACCTATACACGACTTTGTTCGGCAAACTGGCTCCAGGTATAAGATCGATATGATGAATTATACTCCTGATAGGTGGCAACAAACGAGGTAGTTTGTCCACTACTATATCAGAAAACTCTTCCAACAACTCTTGGATTTCTTCTGGTAAATCATTTATTCTCATACTGGTCAAAACAATTTTGGGCTTCCTGACCACAATAAATTGTGTGCCTTCCTTCTTCTTAACCTCATCAAGAAGTTCCTTCCCACTCATGAGAAGTACAGTGTTGCTCATTTATGTTTTCACCTCTTGGCTCTTAATCGATAGCAACATGTGAGTCCTCCCATTTTTCTCCAGGGTGTATGTGTTCTTTATCCCATAATGAACTAGGTTTCTATCATATTGCCATGGTCTACCCAGCAATAGATGACAACCATTCATGGGAATGACATCACATAATATTTCATCTTTATATCCTCCTATTTTAAATTCAACTAAAAATTGTTTAGTGACATTTACCTAATGTCCTTTTTGTAGCCACGAAACTCTGTATGGGCTTGGATGTGTAACAGTCTCCAACTCCAACTTTTCTACCATCTCTGTAGATACAAGATTGTCTATGCTGCCGCTGTCCACTATGACTTTGCATACTCTATCCTTAGTTTTGTAAGTAGTCTGAAACAAATTGTTTCTTTGGGCTGGGTTCTCTAGTTCCTTCTCTGGTTTCAAGAGAACTTTCCTCATCATTAAGGATATTTTACCCTCAGTGTATTATGCCTTAACATTCCATCCTTGAGCTTCGGCAATGTGATTTTCACCACCATCTTTCTTCTTATCTGGACACTCATAGGATTTATGTCCAACTTTTCCATAGACAAAGAATTTCACTTCACCTCCTCTACCTCTTCCTCTTCCTCTGGCTCGGGGAAAAGTATTTCTATCATCATACTTCCTTCCCTGTGAGATTCCTCCTCTCTCAGGTTGAGTTTGAGGTTTCTTTCCCTTTTCCTTAGGTTTCTGATTTCTGTCCTGGGCAATTGTTTTTCCTCTGGCCTGACTTCTACCCCGGCCTCTTTGACCTTGCTTTCGACTCAAATTCTCTTCAACTTTTAGAGCCATCTGATAAGAATCTTCCATAGTCTGAATGGTCATCATGCTCATCTCATATTGAATGTCATATCACAGACCATTCATGTACCTGGAAACTTTTTCATCATCTCTTTCCCGATGACCTACTCTGATGTTTATCCTATAGAATTCTTCAGTGTATTCCTTCACTGACATCAGCTTCTGTCTCAAATTCAACATCCTCTGAAACAGAGTGATTTGATAATCCATGGGTATAAATTTGGCTTTCATATTTGCAACCATTCTATCCCATCTTTTGATTTTTTGCTTTCCCTTGCAGCGTCTGTCAACCTGCAGTGCATCCCAACACAGTGTTGCGTGCCCTTTAAGTCTAGTAACGACATGTTTGAATTTCTTGTATTCCTCGACATCCTCATATTCGAAGTATTTGTCTAGATCTCTAATCCAGTCTAGAATCTCTTCAACATCCAAGTTTCCCTCATACACTGGAATGTCCATTTTTTATCTGGCACCTATCCTTGCAACAAACTTGAATAGGCATTCTTCCACAACATCTTCGAATGCAACTTATTCTCCTTTGTTTCCAACTTCATTCTCACTTTCAGCTTCACTGATATCCGCAACGTCAATTGTGCACCTCTATGCCGTCTCCATAGCATCAAGCCTGGCACATAATTCACGCATCTCTCTTTCCCTTGTTGGATCAGGTATTTGCCTGTCTCTTCTTCTCGACCTTTATCTTTCCTCTACTGCATCAGGTATTTTCCTGTCTCTTCTTCTCGGCAACATGGATATAAAAGTTTCTCCCTTCTCGCTGCTACAGAAAGCAAAGAATTTGTTCCGGTCTCTGATACCACAACTGATGCAAACCCCCTTTCCCTCAAGCCGAGATCCACACAGGATCATTCTAAATTCTCCTTGGGACGAAGTGGCTCCTTTGGTTCCTTGCTGAAACCTTGAATGAATCTAATATATAGGTCCTTTATGAAAACTCCACCTGCACCATGTGCACCAGGTGTGAGTCTTCGCCTCCAAATGACCACAACCCGTGCCTTAGCGCAGACACATTTCATGACTCATGATCTCACAAGTTTGTGAATTGGATACCCTCGACTCCAAACCTCCGATACCCAAGAGTTCGATACGGGTATGGCCCCTTCCTTGCTAGCACCTTCTACCAGTGACTGCTGGCTAGGGCCTAACTCTAGCACCTCTCGCAACTCTCAACTTCACGAGTTGGAGTGTTGAGCCCTCGTGCTCCTACCTTACGAATCCCTGAGATGTGACAAGTCAACAGTTGGGTTGACTCCTTCCCAGGCGATGTGTGTCCACCACCTGTCACCCACTTCCACTTTCCTCTGGGTGCTCGTTGTTATGCCACCTATCAACTACGTGGCCCCACCTATCGGAGTGCTACATGTCCGTACGATCCCTCGGTGCTCAGCACTTCATGACGTTTGTAGTTGAAAATAAATCCTTTCAACCTGGAACCCCCAATATGCGATACCACGCGGAGGTTCTGATCCAACGGTTCTCCCATGGATTGGATCCAATGGTCTGGATCTCCTTCTCTACTACTCGCAACTTGCAACTTCGCAAAACCAAGAATTTTGGTTTTCCCTCCAAACTTATGAACCCCGAGCTCGTGAAATGATCCAACAACGTGGGTTGAAATGAGATCAATGACTCATATTGACCCTTGCATCCTGGCTGATGGGTTTCACCGACCTCTAACCACTTTGAAACTCTGCCAAATCCAATGGCTCTCGCAACTTCGCACTTCCTTCATGAAGGCCTCTCACCATCCATATGGCTCCACTAGATCCTATGGTCCTTGTGATTTCGCAAGTTATCCATGGAGAATTCTGACCGCCTGATTCAAGCTTCAATGACCTCTGCCAAACGACTGAGTGTTCTCCCTCCTAAACTTAACTTCTATGTGATAGTTTCAATATTTGTCTCCCTTTAAAAACTTCAAAGGCGTCATCTCTCCTGAGCTTTCACTTGCAAACTCAAGACTTCCAAAAGGTTCCTGCTCGCACTCCTTGCGAAAAAATTTCAAATAACCTTTGGTTATTTGAGTCTTCGACCCTGTGCACTCTTTGCAACAGTAGTCCTTCAACCTTCACCTTAGTTGATAAATTCTAAGGCTTCCACTAGCCTACGCACACCTTGCATGGCTCTGTGCTTCACCTGCACTTCTGCTGGTATGAGAACAATGATATATGTCCTGAGCTTTTTGAGATAAAACTCAGATCCTCGTCAATGCACACCTTGCGGACGTTCACTGCAGTCCTTGTAGGAAATTCTCAGGAAGAGAAACAATTGAAACTCATTATTCTTCTCTCTCAGACTTCATACATTCAACATGAAATCATACACACAACACGACATTGAAATAAATGCATAAAAAAGAAACAAATCAACTGTAAACATACCATTCAACAAATGTAAATAGTAAGCATCATAACACCATGAAAATTGAGTCAATGCCTCATATATTAACTCAAGTGTTCCTGTACATGGGTTCTTCTCTACAGCTCTCTGCTACATCTCTACAACTTATGAATTCTGAATGATCATCCAAATTTTCTTTGTTACAATGATACAAAGGTGAGGGTGTCTATATCCATTTTCCCTCCTACGCTTCTACACTGTCTAATCTCTTAAATCAAATCTACCTACTTTCATTGACTAACTTAAATGCCTATTACATTCTACAGATGAGAGTAACTCCTCCAGATCTGTTCATATCTCCAATACATAAATGAAAGTACGCTTCTCCTAGTTATTACATTAATGCTTCAGTTTTTCAAAATCCAAAACGTTTTCATAAAAAACATGCCCTTTTTCTTCCGCGTGTTCACCTATTCCTTTGGCTAGGCGCATGCTTTGGCTTTGTACGATGCTCCTGCATCACATTTACAAGATAACCCCTAAAGGAAGGATCTTGGGAAGTATAAATAATAGATCAAGAGACTCCCATTAGAACCTATTGAGTATATTGGATATATATAAGTGACTCAGGTAACCAAGGAGATCTGAGGCGAATTTCAGAGGGAAGGTGAAGTAAAGATGGCTGAAAATCCAAGGGAGGATGAAATATTTTAATGATGTCTTTCAAGGTATGTTATTTACAGGTCATCTCACCATTTTCACAATAAATAACTTTATAAAATTATTAAGATAGTGAAAAAATAGAGACTCTTGAGAACACATATCAAGGTAACTGTGGCAGAAATTTCATCTTCAGGGTCGTTGTATTTTGGGAGATACACTCTATGGAAGATAGGGATTTTGACTAGACCTGGAACTACTTTTAAACAAGTGTTTTGGGTAAAATAGTCATAACTTATTCATATAAGAGTTGAATTTAGTAAGACCAAATGCATTGGATATAGTATATTTCTTAGTATGTTGTTTGCAATTATCAGATCCATATATGAAATATTCTATGCATGGCATTCTCTACAAGTTCTCTCTCTAGAATAAGCCAAAATTCAACAAGGTCTACTATTTTTGCTATAACTCCATTTCTGGGATGTTCCAAGCAATAAAAATTGGAGGAATTGTAGAGAAGACATTGAATAATATTCTGTACAATTTTTAGTCCTTTATTCATTACAGGTACAAAGTTATGATTGTAGAAAGTTAGGGCTGTTGACTAATCCAAAAAATAGTCCTATGAGACTAAGGTAAAGTTTGATGAAGATGATATTCTATTGTTGCTGAAGTTGAGGAAGGTCTACAGGTCTATGATCACATACACCAGGTCAACTTGAGGCATGTCTTGGTGAGTTTTTGGTATATGTATTGTGGTACATATTGGATGTATTGTACATGTTGATTGAGGTCTACTTGTTGAGATACATTGTTGTTGCATTTCTTGGTTTATTGGTATATGGTGTATGGCATGATATGCTATATGATTGGTACATGATATTGTGTTAATGTACATGGTTGATATACATGGTTGATGTGCATGGTTGGAACATGGTATGGTACATGTTTGTTGCATGATTGATGTAGTTTTTATGGTTCCTTCAAGGAATTAGTTTATCCACTAGAAGGTAGATCATGCAGTAAAGTATGAATGGGGTACCAATATTCAACGGTCAGAAAGTTATGGACTATGGGATATGGAGGATAATTTTATTTTTATTTTTATAGGCACATGGATATGACATTTGGCACTCAATTGTTACAAGATACAATGGTACAGAGAAACCTAATACTGGAGCCAAGAAGGAATTAAAAAGGAATAAAAAAATAGCAATGGATTTTATCTTGGAAGGATTTCCTGATTCATTAAAGGACAAAGTGGGAAAATGTTCATCAACTAAAGAACTCTGGGATAAGATACATAATATCTATTTGTCTCCCATCAGAGAGTTAGAATTTTCTAAAGAAGAGGAAGGTGTAGAACAAGAGGTAATATGCTCATCATGTCATCTAGACTCGGAAGAAGAAGAAAGTGAAGTAGATATTGAGGAATAATTTAACTATGCCTTCACTCAATTAAGCAAAGTAAAGATGGAAAACCATCTCCTCAAGGAAGAATTGATTAAGCTAAAGGAAAGTCATCAAATATCAAAATAAGTACATTAGATTATTACAAGATTACAAGATCAGTTGAAAGGGGCCAAAGAAATTGAAGAAACACTTAAGAGTCAGAAGCAGTACATGGAAGTAAAAACAATAGAACAAAAGGAAGAAGCATAAAAGAGAGAAACGATATTGATAGATCATCCCAAGGAAATAACTGAGGATTTAAGTAAGCTTGAAGTATAATTTGGTCAAGAAGAGAGAAGACTTGAAAAGGAAATCATCTCCTTGAAAATCCAACCTGGAGAAGAAAAGCGAACAAAAGAGGTCATGAGGAATCAGATGTTAAAGAAAGAAGAAGAGGTGGAGAAGCTTGAAGGAGAAGTTCACATGTTGAGAGTAAAAGTTGTCAAGCTCAGTAAGAAATTTGAAGAGACATAAACATCCACATTAGAAGTAGAGAATGAAGAGAAGCATTCCAAGTTGTCAGAAAATAAGATTGAAGAAAAGCGAAAGAGTTATGTAGAATTATTCAAAGGAAGGTATCATGGTCAACCAAAATCTAAGAAAAATGATAAAGATACATTTTCAAGAAAATCCTTCACATTCAAGTCACAAAGAAACTTCAATCATGATCATCCAAGGAAGGAGTTCAAAATAACAACACCGCTCACTCCCAGGTATGTAAATTTATTTTGTGGTAATTATTTTTATTGTACTAACTTTGGACATAAGGTTGTAGATTGCAGGGCTTATGGAAGAAATGTTCAAGCAAGAAATGCTTATGTGGACCCACATAGAATTGAATGTTACAAATTTTATAACTATGGACACATAGATCGTGATTGTAGAAGCATGATCAATACTTCCATGAAAGAGAACACTAACATGAGATATATGAAAGCATGGAAGAGAAGACAAGAAGAACAGGTGAATAAATACCAGGTCCCATAAATCGCAAGATTGGCAATAATATGAGATGAAGGCAAATCTACAAAAAAAGGAAGATGTCCAATACATAAAAAATTGGAGAATAGATGAGAAAAAACAAGGACAAGTGAATCAAGAACAGGTTCTAGATATCACATGATTTGCAATAGTGCGAGAAAGAAAAAAAGAGCATGTAAATAAGGAATAGTATCAAGAGATTGTACTTTCAAAAATTATAGAAAAAGATCAATCCACATGAAAAAAGGGAAAATTCAATGTTTAGAGGGATGATGAGTCTACAGACGAAGAGGAATATGACTTTGTATCAAAGAGGGTGTTTTTCTAACCCATCCATCTTGGAGACTCCCAATAAATATATATGTTGAACATGGGGAATCCATGCAATAGACACTACATATTAGAGAACCATCTTTCGAGCAAGTTGAAGTATTTGCAGAGAGAGATTTAGAGAATTCAGATAGTAGAAGTATATAGTAACATATTGATCAATTGATAAGTAGTATTCCCATACAGTCGTAATATATTTAAGAGAAGTCTTCAGAATAGTACATTGACATATGGGTCAACATTGTGCACAATTGAGTAAAAGAGTTGTTAAGCCTTAATATTGGCTCATTGCCCCTTAATTCGGGCATATTACATTAGTAATGTTATTTTATTTATGTCGGAGTTATTCCATTAGTTGTAATTATACCTCCTAGTCTCCTATATATACCAAGGAGACATTTTCATTTGGAATCATCTTGTACTTGAACATTTATGTGGGGTAAAAGGAGGTTGCCCCCTCGAAGAGGCTTATTATATGAAATTATCTCTTTTTCAAGGCATTGAGTACTTATTCTAAGGTTTTTCTATCCTATATTTATATTTGGTTCTTAACATATGGTATCAGAGATCAAGGTCTTGGGGTTTCGCTGCTACATCTAAACCACCTTGGAATTTTCGCTTTAAAATTTTTTCTACAATGTTTCAGAAGGAACGACTTGGAGGATATTTAGTATACAGATAAAGGTACGTTGGGTTAGAATTTCATCTCCTGAGGACTTATAATTTCGTAGATATAGCCTATGCAATATAGGGTTCTGGAATCATCCTGAACTTAGTCATTGCGGAATTTTCGCTATAAATTTTTTTATGTAACATCTCAAAACCTGAACTTTGTAGTCTATTCACAGAAATTAGTAAGGTACATGTGGTAAAAATTTCAACTTCTGGTTCATCTTACATTTGTAGATACACCCTATGGAAGATAGGGTATCTGACTAGTCCTATTGACTAGTCTCAAGAAGGTGTTCTAGGTAAAACAATCATAACTTCTTCCTAGAGTATCCAAATTGAGTAATACTAGTTTCAATGGATATTGGATAGTCTTTAGTATTTCTGATACAAGTTTCAGAATTTTGTATCAATTATTTTGTGCAGGGCACGCTATACAAGTGAGATCTCTTGGAAAGGCCAAAAATCATCAAGTTGTGGGGAAGTTACCATAAATTCCACTTGGCACATCCAATTTTGATCATACCTATGGAATTGCAGAGAACAAATATCAGAGAACTACATAAAATAAATTTTCATACCCAGAAGGGCCAAAACATGGGAGATACAACAGAAGAAAGATTGTCTAGCAGAACCACCTCAAAATCAAGGTTCAAAAGTGATACATGACCAACATGCCACCCAAAAAGGGAAATTCTACACCAAATAAGCCTCCAGACAGTCCTACTTGGACTCTTGATGAAGTTGAAGAAATGTCCAGTGACATAAATGATTTACAAAAGAAGATAGTAACAAAATATGAACTACAAGAGATGGAAGCTAAGTTGGAGGCAAAGATGGATGGTTTAAAAGAGGAGATCATGGAAGTATTGAAAAATTTCGTAACAGAGAAGACACCTGAAAGTGAAAATGCATCCCATAAAATTCATGATGAGGACACAAGGAAGGTGAATCAAGAATGGAGAAACTCCAACTTTGGGTTGAAGACCAACCACCCTCCTAAGATCGATATCAGGAAGTTTGATGGCAAGGACCCAATCAAATGGATACTTCAGATGGAGCAATTCTTTGATCTACATAATGTGCCACATACACAAAAGGTACAAATTTCTTCTTTATATTTAAAACCCAATCAATTTGTATGGTATCGATGGCCTTGTTCTCGCAAATCACTCGTCACTTGGAAAATTTTCATAGAAGAAATGATAGAACACTATGAAGATACATGGAGCAATACCTTCTTTAGCCAATTGATAAATCTCAAGAAAAAGGGTTCAGTTACCGGAATATAAAGGTAACAGATATTCTAGATGAGCACTTGATTGATGTATTCATAGGAACTTTAAAGGATAACATTCAACATGAGGTTCACCTTCGGGAACCCAAATCATTGGAGAATGCATTTAAGGTGGTAAGAAATGTTGAAAGTAAAAATATAGCTATGGCTACTAGAAGGACCAATCCTAACATCTATAGAGATAACAATTCTCCTTCTTATAAAACACTTCAACCTACAAGGTTGACACCTCAATAATTGGAGGAAAGAAAAGAAAAAGGTTTATGCTTTAATTGTGACAGCAAGTACAGTAAGGGACATAAGTGTGGTGAGAAGAAATTGCTCTACATAGATTGTGAAGAGGAAGAAGAAGAAGAAAAAGAACCATCTCAAGATGAAAACGTAGAAGCAATTTCATCTGAAGAGTTGACTCCCACAATATCGTGTAATGCATTGGCTGGAATTAACACTCCTCAAACCCTCAAGATCTAAGGATACATAAAAAAGAAAAAGGTAATAGTCTGAATTGATTCTAGCAGTACTCATAATTTCATTCACTATAAATTAGCCAGAGCTCTCAATTGCTTTGTATATCCAACACCAAAGTTTCAAGTAATGATTGCATATGGAGGAACTATCAATTGCGATGCAAAATGATCAATCTTACTATGGGGGAATATGTAATGAATAGTCCAATTATTTATATACCCATGGGTGGTATGGATGTTGTACTAGGAATCCAATGGTTACAATCATTAGGAACAATGGATTTTAATTTTCAATAACTTTGAACGAAATTTCCATTGGAAGGAAAATAAATTGAGTTAGGAGGTATCATAGGGAAACCCGGTAAGGTGATAAGCTCTAATGGGATGACAAAATTATTGAAAAAGGAGCATCAAGGCGTTATTGCACAAATATGCTCACTAGATGTTCAAACATCTAAGCCATCTATTCCTCAAGATCTCCAAGGGATCATTGATAAGCATTCCAAAGTATTTCAAGATATTCCCAAAGGTCTTCCACCCACTCAAAGTCATGATCATAAAATTCACCTAATTATTGGGAGTGTTACTCCTAACATTAGGCCATACAGATACCCTTACGCCCAGAAGAGTGAAATTGAGCACATGGTTGAAGAAATGTTAGAGATTGGCATTATTAGACCTAGAGAAAGTTCTTACTTTGTACCAGTGGTAATGGTATTCAAGAAAGATAGCTCATGGAGTATGTGTCCAGATTATAGAGAGATCAACAAGATCATTATTAAAGATAAGTTTCCCATTCCCGTCATTGATGAATTGTTAGATGAACTACATGGATCAATCTATTTCACAAAATTGGATCTTCGTTCAGGGTATCATCAGATTAGAATGAAGGAAGAAGATATCCTGAAAACAACATTCCAAACTCATGAAGGCCAATATGAATTGTTGGTCATTCCTTTTGGACTTACAAATGCACCTTCCACATTCCAAGGTTTTATGAATTCCATTTTCAAGCCCTTGTTTCGAAAATTTGTGTTAGTATTTTTTGATGATATACTAATCTATAGCAAGTCTTGGGAAGATCATGTGTGACATGTTGACAAGGTGCTACAGCTACTAAAGGAGAAACAACTATATGCCAAACCATCCAAATGTTTCTTTGGAGTGAAGGAGGTAGAGTATTTTGGTCATATTGTATATCATCAAGGTGTCAAGGTAGGTCCTAATAATATTAAGACCATGATGGACTAGCCGATTCCCAAAACATTGAAGAATCTTAGAGGATTTTTTGGTTTGAAAGGTTAGTACCGCAAGTTTGTTCGACACTATGGAAGAATAGCAGCACCTTTAATGACACTAACTAAGAAGGATGAATTTTCATGGACTCTAGAGGCAACTAAAGATTTTGAACAACTTAAAGAGGTGATGTACAAAGATCCTGTCTTGACCACTCTAGACTTCACAAAAACCTTTATTGTGGAATGTGATGCCTCAGGAAATGGAATTGGTGTTGTCCTAATGCAATAAGGAAGGCCCCTAGATTTTGAAAGTCGACCACTCAAAGGAAAGGAATTACACAAACTCATTTATGAGAAGGAAATGATGGAAATACTACATGCATTGAAGAAATGGCATCCTTACCTAATACATAGGAACTTCAAGGTCAAAACAGATCATGATAGTCTTAAATACTTCTTGGAACAAAGACTATCTTCAGACGTACAACAAAAATGGGTAACCAAGATATTGGGTTATGATTTTGAAATGGTCTATAAAAAGGGGAAGAAAAATGTTGTGGCAGATGCACTCTCAAGAAAGGATGAATATGTTGAGGTATTTCTCTATGCTATCTCGATCATCCAACCCGATTGGATAATAGAAGCAAGGGACGAATGGAAGAATGAATAAAAAGTGTGGACTCTCATTCAAAGGTTGCAACAGGATTCTAGTGCATCAGATACATTTACATGGAAAAATGATTCACTATGGTACAAATATCTCTTATATTTATGTAAGAACTCCCAACTCAAACAAAAGGTACCATTGGAATTTCACACCTCTCCAGTAGGAGGGCACTCGAGATTTTTGAAAATCTACCATAGAGTTAAGAAGGTTTTTTTGGGGGATGGCCTTAAAAGTGATGTTCAAAGGTTTGTGGCAGAATGTTTGGTTTGCCAACAAAATAAGGTGGAAACAATTAATACCCCAGGTATTTTACAACCATTATTCATCCCAAGTCATCACTGGGAGGAAGTTTCCATGGATTTCATCACAGGGTTACCAAAGTCTGAAGGAAAGAGTGTCATCATGGTGATTGTTGATAGACTGAGCAAGTATGCACACTTTTGTGCACTCTCTCATCCCTTCAAATCTAGTACAGTTTCCACCACATTCATGGATACAGTTCAAAAGATACATGGAAGCCCAAAGATTATTGTAAGTGAAAAAGATCCCATATTCACTAGAAATTTTTGGACAGAATTATTTTCGTGTTTGGGTACTCAATTGGCTCATAGCTCATCGTATCATCCTCAATATGATGGACAAAACAAGATAGTGAACAAATTTCTGGAAGGCTACCTTCATTGCTTTGTCTATGACAAACAAACACAATGGTTCAAATGGTTACCCTTGGCAGAATGGTGGTATAACAATTCCTTTCATACTTCAACAAAAATGACACCATTTATAGCACTCTATGGATACCACCCTCCTTCCATCACTTCTTCTCTAAAGTAAAAATACAAGGTTCAAGCAGTGGAAGATCACATCGAGCATCAATAACAAGTTGTCCAAATCTTAAAGGACAACCTGACCATGGCATAAAATTGCATGAAACAACAAGAAGATCAACATCATAGTGAAAGAAGTTTTGAAGTAGGGGATTGAGTGTTTTTAAGACTACAACCATACAAACAGATGTCCCTCAAGCAATCCAAGAAGGATAATAAATGATCACCAAAGTACTATGGGCCTTATAATACTTTGCAAAACATTGGTACTATGGCATACAAATTGGAGTTGCCTTCATCTTCACAAGTACACCCAGCTTTCCATGTTCCATGATTAAAGAAGGTTATAGGCGACAAGATCCCAGTTCAAACTATATTTCCAGAACTTGACGAGGAAGGAAAAATCATATTAGATACTGAAGCCATCACTGACATAAGAATTCGTCAGCTGAGGAATAGATCCATTTCAGAGTATCTCATTAAATTGAGGAAATTACCGGCTGAAGATTCCACTTGGGAAGATGAGTCTTTTATACAGAAGCATCCAGAGTTACTCAAGTGTTGCAGACAACACTTATCTCAAGGGGAGGGTCATGTTAAGCCATAATATTGGCTCATTACCCCTTAATTGGGGCATATTAAATTAGTAATGCTATTTTATTTATGTCATCTTTATTCCATTAGTAGTAATTATACCTCCTAGTCTCCTATATATACCAAGGAGACATTTTCATTTGGAATCATCTTGTAATTGAAAATTTATGTCGGGTAAAAGGAGGTTGCCCCATCGAAGAGGATTATTATCTTAAATTATCTCTTTTTCAAGGTGTTGAGTACTTATTCTGAGGTTTTTCTATGCTATATTGATATTTGGTCCTTAACAAGAGTTATGGATAGAGATGGATTCATGAGATGCATAATAGTGTATCTACAATTGGAATAATTGGAATCAGTTGGTCAGAGAAGGGAAAGAATTTAAAGGAACAACAACACAAGGAAAGAGAAGCTATCAGTAGAAGATGCATCATCAGAAGGACATTGTTGAAAAATACGGTCAAGTTAACATGACTAGTAAATGAAGAAATCAGTATTTGAATTCTTTTTATATATGTAAGTATATTGCATGAGGAAGCACCAATGGAAAGTAACTCCAAAAGGAAGAAGGTACAGAAAAACCTACAATTATATACACAACAATGTGCATATAAGTCATCAGAGAGAGAGATCCATAAAGTAATATCAGTAGCATACAGACAGGGAGACATACCCATAGGGGGAACTATTATTTTTACCATGATTGGTTAGAATAGGTATAGTGTCATATCGATAGGGGGAGTTAATAATTTGTCAAAGGGTGAGAGACAAGATCAAGGTATGGAGGAAAAGAAGAATGAAGATAGGGGGAACATACCCAAGGACAACTTAGATAGGGAGAGAAGCCCCAAGGACAATTCAAACAGGGGGGAATCCATAAGGAGAGATACCATCTGTCATTGATGTCAAATGGGGAGAGATAGAAACATCGATGATGAGCGATTATTGAAGGGACCATGATAATGAGTATTTACATGACTAAGTGTTGCCATCAATGTTGGTGTTTCCATCAATGTCAAAGGAGGTGATTGTTGGATAGTTGGTTTAGATTGATGGACAATTGGTTTGGATAGTTTATTTTCATTGATTTCAACCCCTAGAGATTGATGTCAACCCTTGGAGAGGTCCAGAGATGTTGGACAGTTGTATGATCGATATTAATGATGAGTTAGTTGGGTTCATTTGATAGAGTCTACATGTATCCCTAGAGGTTTGGTTATGGGACCTGAAGTTGATTGAGGAATAACAACATGAAGGAAAGTGTAATTATAGCTAATACTATCATATATGGATGGTACATGTTGTGCCATTTCTAGTGATATGTGGTACATCACATAGTTCCTCATATTTGAAGAGATATGGATTTGTGAAGTTGGAGGACCCTCAAGAATATTCTAGAAGCCCCTACAAGGTCAACAAAGAAGTCAATTATTCTAGAATCTCCTAGAAATTCATCAAGAAGTTTACTAGTCAAAGTGGTTGCAACTAGGAGTTAATCATGGGTAAATTTGTTGAAATAATAAAATAATTAAAAAGTAATTAGTTACACCAAGAAATTATGAGTAGACTAATTATGGGTAAATTAGGAGTTGACTAAGTGGAAGAGAAATTATGAGTTGACTAATTATGGGTAAATTAAGAGTTGACTAATTATGGGTAAATTATGGGTAAATTTTAAATTTATGATTTTTTTACCTGGAACACATGTTTAAAACTAGTTTCAGAACTAGTCAAAATCCCTATCTTCCATATAGTGTATCTCCCAAAATACAACAACCCAAAAGATGAAATTTCTACCATAGGTACCTTGATATGCTTTTTCATAAGCCTCCTACTTTTACTATCTGAATCATTCTATAAAAAACTTTATTGTGAAAATGGCAATATGACCTGTATATAACATACCTTAGAACACATCATTAAAAGACTTCATCCTCCCTTGCATTTTCGGCCTTCTTTACTCCACCTTCCCTCTGAAATTCGTCAACTCATATAGACCTCTTCCACTTGGTATTGCCTCTTATATCACATATCTTCTCCCAAAGATAACCTGCAACAGACCAAGAACACAACACAATAGTATATATAATATCTAGTAATAACTTGAAAGTATAAATATAGATGTAAATGATCAAATAGATAAGAACATATGAACATAAAGTTTTGGGACAAAGATAATCTCTTTTATTAATAAACAAGATGAAAGGTTACAACCTTTTCTTGTTGACACCACTCTATGAACCAATTTCAGGCTACTCTGTCGTGACTCCAAGTGCACCAATCCAACATAGAATTATCAGAAACAACATGCCAACATGGAAAGAAGGAAGGTTTGAATAAGGAGAATGGATGGAAGGGAAATTTGAGGATAAAACTCATAGCAATATGCAAAACTTGGGAAATGAGAGAGAGAGGATTTTGGCAAAGTTTTCTTATCCTCTTGTTCATATTTCCAAATAAACCTCCTAGAATCCTTTGTATATGGAAAAAATATGGTTATTTGGTTTGGGGAAGGGATACAAGGGGTAAAATGGTTAGGAAACCCTTCATAGCCCATAAACTCCACCAAAATACATACAATTTTATATTTTTTACATTTTTGGGGAGTAAACGCATATTGACTAGCATGAAACACACATATCTATGGGGGAAGATTATCATTTAACACACATATGTATGTGGGATTATAGTGCATGAGGATGCGTACATTATCCAAAAAGTTGTTTTTTGAAGGAAACCTCAACAGTATGATTGGAAAAGGATGAAAATGGATGGGCCAATGTCTTGGATGCATAGATGTGAAATTTTTGGACTATAATAGATGCCCCCTAATCCGTGAGGTCAGAAGAGAAATTTATGGCTGAAATACATTACAACATATTTATACAGTGGGAAGGCATGGAGTCAAGTGAGCACAAGATGAGTATTGGTGAGCGTGTCATTTGCAAAATAATGATAATCTCTCCGAGGAGAGAATACCCATGCTTGGCATAAAATAAACATGGTTTCCAATCAAGTACTAATCGAGGTGGATATTGGTGGCCACCCACATTTTCCAACTCGCTCAAAACAGTTTTCTCTCAATTTTGGCAATTTACTATTTTTAGCAGTTTTTAACTTATGGGCCATTTTGAGGGCCTAAATGAAGGATTTTCAGGATAGAGCTTCACAATAACATCTAAAGGCTCTGATTGAGCCCTAAAAATGAATCTCCTCGACTATACCTTTCCATCGGGCTATCTTGCACCTAAAACAAAGATCGTATGCAAAAGTTACGGCCCCAAGAAGTTGATGTACTAACTTACCCAAACGAGGCCCACATGACGTTTGGCACTTCATCTCCTACGGTTAGGTTTTTGGATGTATAGGGTTTTTTACAATCCTGTTTATTGAAAAAATTACTTTAGAGACTCATTGTAATAATATTCTTGTGAATGAGAGCAGTCGTCACATCTCTTCTCAAACATAAGCCGCCACCATTCCAGCAAGCTTGTTTTCCGCTACATTTTATAGTTTCAGCTTATTTCCTTATTGAATAGAAAACCAGTTTTACTGTATCTCTGTTATTTTGGTTTAAGCATATTTTAATAATATATATTAATTTTTTTCTACTCATAAAATCCGTATTAGTGGTATTAGAGAGGTCTTCTCCTTGTTGTCTTAATGCATGTCCCCAACGAGGTCAGGGTACAAAGAATTGGGTATCGATTTTGTTTCTCTTGAGGAAAAAATCTCTCGCATGCCCAAGCAACATATCACGGTAGGAGAAAATAAATATGACGAGACAAGATATCCTTTCAAAATGTTTCTTGAGGAATCCCTCATGCAATAGAGGAACGAGATGATGGATGGTTTCGGGAAAATCCTTTGGCGACTACCGACAGGTGACACATCTTCCTCGAGTAGAGGAATTTATTGAGTCTCTATTTTGACATGTATAATGCCCTATCTTACCTTGTATCCAAGCCTTTTTTCCTATTTTATAAGCCCATACTTGACATTTACTCCCAAACACATAACTAATGACCTAGTTCATGTTCACAAGAGGTAATTGATGATTTAAAGCATGTTTTGTTTAAATTTATTGAATTAATTTGATTAAAGTGTTTTATCTTGTATAATCCTAATAGTTTGACTCAGGAGCAACATATTCTAGTATCTCATCATTTTGGTACTACAAGTCATTGTGCAATCTGATACCAACCTATTCCGGTACCAGCTTGTGTGTATTCTAGTACTAAACAACTACGTACAGGATTTTGGTACCAACATTCAAGTACTTGATTTTCACCTCAATTTCTGGGCCGATGATGATCAATCTCAAAATTTAGGGACATGGGTTTTGTCCCGAGCCATGTTTTCATTCGGACTCATGGGGAAGAATCTCCATATCTCACACGTGTGGACCTCCATCTCATGGGGAACGATCCATCCTCAATCTTTGTCAATTTTCCAGAATTTCTAAAATCATTCCCAGATTCGTGGGAACAACATTTCCTTTATTAGATAGTGGTTTTACTCGACCTCCATTGATGGAAAATTGTTTTGATTTGGATTGGATTGTCTAGATCCAAATTTGTAATGTAAAAATCATATAAATTGAGTGATGGCTAAGGCAAGAGGGAGAGGAATTGTTATGTTGCAGATTGGATTTTTCAACATGTTATCTCTATAAACATACTTGCTGAAGAATTAATATGAAGTTAAATTCATCAATTCCATGTGTTTTGTAAAGTTTAGTGTTTTGTAAGTTTCTTTGAGCTTCCTTGTTGGCACGACAAGGGCCCACCGATCCAACCAAGGTAAGCTCCTTTGTAATTATTTTGTGAATGCAATTCTATTTCTGTTTGAGTGAAACAGTTTCATAGTTCAATTGTAAAACCAGTTAGTATAATTCATTTATGTTTCATTTCAATCATACATTTGATAATGTGCAATATAGATTTGTGATAATTATGTAGATGTTCATAATTTATGAGTAAGCATTTATTATTCTAAGTGTGTGTGAACAATCATTTGCTAAGTTGTGTGCTTAACCATTTGTTTCCATTTTGCAAGTACAAGAACAATTAAGATCCCATCATTCACCCTACATGGACCATTAAATGGAGAATCTTAATACCCCTAGTGTTTCATGTGCAGGGACAAATAGTTTCTTCTAGAATTGATTAAGTTATGAGTGATTTCCTTTTGAATACTGTGTGCAGAAAATTGATTACAGTTTATTGTTTTGATTGCTACAGGAGACAAGCTTCTCAAATTCATCTCTTTAATTCATGAGCCTGGAATGAATAGACTTGTTCCTTAAGATAGAATCCTTTGATTGATTGTTTTTATTAAGAAGTTTTATTATCAGTTTTCTTTGCTAAGTTTGAATTTGTATGAAGCATTTGGATATCCTAAAACAAAGTGTTAATTGTTTATTAGTTTAGTTGCTACAAGGGGACAGATGCAAAGTCCATCTCTTTTATTTCATGAGCCTTTGAATGGACAGATTCATTACCTGAGAAAAAACCTTTAGATCACATGCTCGTTGGGTTATGTTTGTGATTTTTGTTTTATGATCTTTAAGTTGTGTGAGGAAGATAGATTAAAAGGTTGTAAAACAGAGTATTGATATTGATTTTTTATTCTTTATGCTATACTCATCAGACATAGGAACCTATCTGTTATTGGCACATATAGTGCATAAACTCTATTAATTACGAATCTCGGATTGACATTTAAAGGAGTGTAAGATATATATTGAACATATTTGTACACCAAAATTTTTGCGCCGTTGTCGGGGAGTTGTAAACAGTAATAGGTAGTATTTGAATCAGATTGCTTTAATGGTTTTGGATTGGTTTTTATGGATGACCTAACGGTGGAGAGAATATGGTAAGACATGCGGGAAGATCCCACGCATCCACTTTGGTGGGGTTGCTCCAAAGTTAGGTTTTCCTCTCTTCTTTTGATGCAAATGTGTTTTTCCTTCTTTTATGCAAATTTAGTTTTATTTATGATAAGCTAACTTGTGCGAACAGATAACTTGGTGACAAAAGGGTCCCAGTAACACAAGGAGTTCAAGTTTGGTGTGTTTTGTTTCTGCAAATAGTTTTAAAATTTAGATCTTTAATGACAAATCATGTTTGGGGTGCTGTAAGAACCCCCTGAGTACTAATCTGTGTTGCGAGACAGGGATCATCAACCAGCTAGAGTAATTCAAGGATGATTAAGAGCTTGAAGAATGTTCCTCCAAGAACTTTCTCACATTCTAGAAGCAGCTGGAATATCCGCCTCTCGGGAAGAGCATATCTTGATAGTAGCCAAGAATTTAGTTGTCTCTCCACAAGAAGATTTAGAAGTCCCTTCGGATTCCTATTGTCAATTTGTTGAGGAGACTCAAGAATCATGGATAGAATTCAATGGAGAGAAACCATTAGAACCTGATATTGAGGAGTTCTTATCATACCTCTCAGCAGATCCTGTATGTATCTTAGAGACCAATAATCTTGAAGAAAATGCTCTACGTGGAATGGAAAAGGAGGACATGTTGTGTGACCTAAACAAAGAAGGGAAGCAAGAATATCTTGATCCTATTGAAAGATGGTTCCAATTAGTTGTTAGGTCACACTACTCTATTAATTTTCAATAATGTTTGATCTCATCATTAAAGCAGATGGTCCTTCATACTTCGGTATGCATTAAAATTTATCTTTTAAATCGGAGTATGGATATATTTCTAACCTTGTTACGCACATGGCTTCACTAGAAATTTTACTATACTTGAAAAAAGCCTTTCTCTTTTCTCAAGTAGGGTAGGAAAATGAATAAATAGTTGCATATAGTTAGTGGTTTAGTTTAAAATACAGTGCAACAATTCTTTTATGTTTTCTAAATAAGACAGTTGACAAGGAAGCTTGTTGGAAAGAAGGAAATCATTGTTCCCATGCCCAATCTTTGTTCTTATAGTAGGTTGCTTGCTAACAAACATCTCAAAAGTAGCAGCATGATTTTTTTTGGTACTGGGACTACATACAAGCAATATATCAATAGTGTCCTAGCAGCCCGGATGCATTCTTCAAATCCGTTCATGCACACTCATATTTTCTGGATGGTCTTCAAAGATCAAGTTCCTGCAAAATTAACTCAGAATTTGGATATGTAAGTATCAAATCCAAGGGTGACTTGAGGTAAGCATTTTTATAATCCTTCTGATTTATTGAAAATGAAGGAAATTTATCATAAAGACAACATTTCAAGCTTGTTATTCTACCACTTGTCCTTGCCTCTTCTTTTCGTAATCCCACCAATACCAACTTATAACCCCACATGTGCCCCTTTTGTTAAATTGTTCAGTATGCATATATGGGATCAAGTGTCCTGACCATTTTTCAAATAATAATGAAAACCCTAGAGAATTTGACATACTTTTGGAACATCATATAGTGCAGTTACAGTCTGTTGATTTGCAACAACAATACATACATTTTGGGATCCCACTTGCAACCTCATAAATCCATTTTTTTGTAATATTGTCATCAACCATGAATTGGAAATAGAGTTGCCAAGATTGATGTTTCTCAAATGTTGAAACTATTCCATAAATGCCTTTCTGTGTGCCTATGTGGTTTTGGATATCATCTTGAGATATGGTAAGAGCACTTGCACAACATCCCATACACTATTTCCAGAACCCCGATCACTGGATGCTGAATTTCGAGAAGAAGGTCTTGATAGTGGGCTCCAAGAAGATATTTGAGTGCAGGGGAAGTTATGACCCTTGTTGTTATTGTGGGGGAATTTAAGTTGAAATTTCATTCAATGTTTTCTTTTGAATGATTTCTATTACTATTCACTTATTTCATTTGGTTTGATCAATTGATGAAAGTATGTTGAGGATCAACAACATGTATTTGTAGTGATATTCTAAATATCATTGATGGATTTGTTGTTGAATCTGTTTGAGATCACTGCATGGAAAATAGAAGACTTGAAATCATGATTCGATCTAGGAACAACAGTGCACATGTTAGCCAACATTGGTAGGAACCATGGAGTAAGGTATTCAAGCTGCATTCCATCATTCAAGTCGATTTGTAGAGGCATAGGCAATTGAAAAATTATTGGAATTCCTCCCTTATGAAGAACCAACACCAAGTACTTATCAAACATATCCATATACTCAATTGTGACATTTCCAACTACTTGGACCACACTCTGCCATTTATTTGAGGCTATATTCCCAACACTACATCAAGCCAATTGATTAGGGGCATTGGTTAGAATGTAAAAGAAACCATAATGATGTTCCATAAACTATTGCATTAGTTTGGTGTCGTTGTGGGTTTAAATTTCGTTTACTTTGGGCATTTTCTTTTCGAACTCTTTGTCTTGCTTTTATAGACTTGGAAGATAATTTTGATTCAGAGAATGAAACCATCCAGATAAATGATTATACATGTATTCTCATTGTTGGCATCAAGGATCATGTGCGTCTTGGTGTCAAAGAAGTTGTTGAAGTCTGTAGAATGGCAGGTATTACAATAAGAATGGTTTCTGGTGACAATATTAACACAACAAGAGCAATTGCAACAGAATGTGGCATTTTTACATATGGGTTCAATTGTCATTATTGTTGATGCAACAACCTATACCTCTTTAATGGATGTTCTTTATTGGAAAGTTTTAAAATATACTGCGGCATCCATGAAGTGGATGAACGAAAATGGTTGGAGTAACAATTTTTTATTTTTTTTTGCAAGGGTGGTGCTTTATCTATTGCAAGTAATGTGTTGTTTCTAGAATTTGATAGTGTTGTTTCATTATATGGTGTTAATTCTCCACAAGTTTCAATTCCATCATCAACAAAAGAACCTGTGCATGCTCATTTTGGAGAACTTGATGACTTTGTTGGGTTTTCAAATGTGACAGCAACTAAATCTTTGGAGAAATCTGAAGGTGCATGCATGTATATTTGATTTCTGAAAATGCATCTGACTTGAATATTACAACTTTCGAGAAGACCACACAATTTGAAATATCATTCACATGCAAATGAGCTCTCTTCCAAGGACAAATTGCCAAATCTGTTATACAAGCTAGTCTTCCCCAATGCACACTTATAACTTGACAACTGATGATCTGGATTAATCATTTGAAAAATATCTTTTGAGGATGAATTGGTGCACTTTCAGTCAGTAGGATTTTCAATGTCTTCAATCTTTCCTGCAATCCAAGCCTTCAAAGGTCAAAGCATCAACTCATTTTGGTAAAATCTGAGGCTGGATATCTTGAATTCTATGGAAATCATGATGAAAATGGAAGATGGATTTGCTATGGACATTCTCGGTACTGATTTTGATAAGATGGTTTCATGTATTGAAGTCATCAATTATATTAACTTCCCACTCTCAAGCCCAATGATTTGTATCACTGGTTATATGCAAGCTGAGAGTCACTCCATGACTATTTAAACAATCATTTTATTGATAGGGAGCCCTCAAGGATTTAAAACTAGAAACAAGGAAATTTTTTGAATGAATTTAGTCTTCTTCCTGTTCTTAATATTCCGAGGGCCCTAGATTTGGTTCTATGGTATTTTAGTGAAGAAGTCAAGTACCATTTACCAGTGGAGAAAATGAAATTATTAATCAGTGGCATGTTTTGTGGCTGCTGAGAAGTGTAAAATCAAAGCCAGTAATGATATGACTACATATGGTAATAGTATGACTATTGTTCCATGCTTTGGCATCTACAATAGTACTACAATTCATCTAGGCACTATTACGTAGTCTCCTATTTGGACCTGTTGAACAAATTTATTCTTCATATGATTAAAAAAAATAATAATAAATAAATAAATTGGAGATTAGAGGGACAACGACTGGTATGAATTCTATGTTTCTCTTGTGCTTGTTCTTCATTCCTTTCCTACCTTGGATAGGGTTTAATTCATATCAAGATTTGTCTTTAATACAAAGGCTTAGCATTCCTGAATGTGTCTACTCTCATGAAGAATATAGGGTCTTAATAATTGGCAACTTCATAGGGAATCCATCAGACTATATGTGGTGATGTATCCTTGATGATTGTTCAGTTAAGTGTATATTGTGGGAAAGTTGGATATCATACATGACAGTGGGTTTAATCTTTGAATCCAAATGGGTTCATAATGTCGAAGTAATTACAGATGGACATGCTTTTCATCTCTTAAAAGTCACGAAAGAGTAAACCTATGAAGAACATCCATTGACTTCGAGCCTAAGCAGGGAGACACAATGGGAGTCATTAATGGATCTATTTGCAAGAGAGGTGGAAAACAACTGATTCATTGGTTAGCTTCATCACTACCTGTTTTATTTGGCATGAGGACATGCCAAACCTGAAGCATGGGGGAATGGTTGCTGAGACAATGGTAGTTAGGTTTATTTTCTAATAAAATGGAAGTGGCAACAACAACAATGTTTTTCCAGCATTCATATGTTTCTTCCTACAACAACAATGATTGATAGCATCGTATACATCTTGATACTGAGAGTATGCCAACCACAAGGAGAAGTTTACAAATTCTATTTTGCAGAAAACACTAGCAACTTCTACAAAGGTGCAACCTGCAAAAGTTTCAAAAGAACTAGGTCTGCGCTCATCTGGTACTTAGGTGATCTGGTACTAGTAATAAGGTGATGGTAGCTCTAATCATGTATTCAATTTTTGCTGCTCGATTTAAATTCTTAAAGCAATAGGACATATAAAATCAACAATTTGTTTTCGTTTTACTAAGGAATTAGACTAATTATGCGGTAAACATATGATTACTCTCAATTATTTCACACTCCCTACCATGAATTTATGCAATCCCTCGTATACATCTACTCGGATGGAAATCATTCATCATGTCACTCTGTTTCTTCCCTCTGCTCTGTTCCAGTACTGCCCTATTCTGTTACTATCCTATTCCGGTAGTATCTATTATGGTACTGGAGAAACATGTTCTGATACTAGTTACCAATTTGGTACTGATGCCAAGGTGATATGATCTTTGTCATGTGCTTAACATCATTTTCACTTCAGGTAATTAGAGGTATGGGCTAATATCTTCATGTTCTTTCTATCAAGGATCATTTAAGTCATGGGTTGAATTGTTCTTACTCTCAAGTACATCTTCCTCCTACATTTATAAACTCAACCTTGAATGAATCATCCTTGCTTTCCTTTAAGAAGATATTTCCACATTTAGCTCGATATGATAATGGTTGAACCTTTCTTATTACCTCATCATTTTGAAAAAGTGATTGCTAATTGAAATATCCATTGAAAAGTGGTGACACCATTATGTATAATACTAACCTAGTTGATTCAACAAGTTCTTATCTAAGTTTATCTTTACAAGCTTCTCTTGGAAGTATTGATGAAAACCTCATGTCGTGGACTCCCCTTGAAAAACCTCAATGAACTTTCATGAGAACCCTAATAGGATTAACTAGAGGGACCTCTTAGTAATTATCCGAGATGTTCCATTATGCATTGAATAGATGAGATTTAAGTTGAATGTGGATGATGTCACCCTTGGAATAATTGTAAAAAATTAATTATGTGCCTAATAACTCTAAAACGCTCTCATACCACCTGCCTTCCTTATACTCTAAAACTATCAATGAGAAGTATACATAATTCTAAATATTTTGAGTAATATAATAAAAAGGAAGTATCAGGAAGTACAAGTAAACCTGTCGGGGTACTGAACAAGGCTGTTGGCAGCAGGGCCATGCTTGTATGGTACTAAGGTAAATCCGTTGGGGTACTGAACAGGCCTGCTGGCAGCGGGGCTATGCCAGGTAAAGAGAGTTGAAAAAACTAAAGTGGCTCACTTAGAACTGAACAAAAACCCTTGGGTCTCATTCTGAAGAAATCACTATCAAATAAAGCCTAGGATATGACCTTCGTATCTCTCAAACGATGTTCTTAAGAACCTTCAAGTATCCACTTTAGAGTTCTATCTTTAAAATAAATAGGTTTGCATGAGAAGTGGGACCCTCAGTATGTGTAATTCACCTTACCTAAGAAAGAAGAGCTTCATCTCTAAAAAATTGGATAAGAAACGAGTTAATCATCGTGGGATGTATTCATTTATGTGTTCCTCTCTTCAAATGAGATTTAAACTATGCTTACATCACCTTTTAAAGGTAATCTATCCAGGGGGGGGCTATTAGTCAAAGTCATTCTGAAAACTCTTGGCCACTATCCTATAATCATACTAGAGTCACAGTCAACACTTTCTCCTAACTTTGATCGAAAACAGTTTGGATAAGACTTAACGTCAAATCACTAACAGATCTAATATATTATCCATGACTCCACTTGTCTAGCATAGCTACTTTTCCATGGGTAAGAAGTGTGAAGCATAGAACAAGAATTTTGTATTGTTTAAACTTAGGAGTTGAAGAAGGATGAAACTTTAGGGGAATGCTTGATCAAGTGAAGAGTACCATCAATTTTGAAATTTCGAAGATCATTGTTGCATGAGGACATGCAATGACTTAAGCATGGGGGAATGTTGAGTCTCTATTTTAACATGTATAATGCCCTATCTTACCTTGTGTCCAAGCCTTTTTGCCTATGTTATAAGCCCATACTTGACGTTTACTCCCAAACACATACCTAATGACCTAGTTCATGTTCACAAGAGGTAATTGATGATTTAAAGCATGTTTTGTTTAACTTTCTTGAATTGATTTGATTAAAGTGTTTTATCTTGTATAATCCTAATAGTTTGACTCATGAGAAACATATTCTGGTATCTCATCATTCCAGTACTACAATTCATCGTGCAATCTGATACCATCCTATTCCGGTACCATCCTGTGTGTATTCCAGTACTAAACAACTACCTACAGGATTTTGGTACCAACATTCCGGTACTCCATTTTCACCTCGATTTTTGGGCCGATGATGATAGATATAAAAATTTGGGGACATGGGTTTTTTCCAGAGCCGTGTTTTCATTCGGAATCCTGGTCCAGAATATCCATATATCACACGTGTGGACTTCCAACTCAAGGGGAACAATCCATTCTCAATCTTTGCCAATTTTCCATAATTTCCAAAATCATGCCCAGATTTGTGGGAACAACATTTCCTTGATTAGATAGTGGTTGACATGATCTCCATTGATGGAAAATTGTTTTGATTTGGATTGGATTGTATAGATCCAAATTTGTAATGTAAAAATCATATAAATTGAGTGATGGCTAAGCCAAAAGGGAGAGGAATTGTTATGTTGCAGATTGGATTTCTGAACATGTTATCTCTATAAACATACTTGCTGAAGAATTAATATGAAGTTAAATTTATCAATTCTGTGTGTTTTGTAAAGTTTACTGTTCTGTAAGTTTCTTTTAGCTTCCTTGTTGGCACAGCAAGGGCCCACCAATCCAACCAAGGTAAGCTCCTTTGTAATTATTTTGTGAATGCAATTATATTTGTGTGTGAGTGAAATAGTTTGATAGTTCAATTGTAAAACCATTTAGTATAATTCATTTATGTTGCATTTCAGTCATACATTTGTTAATGTTCAATATAGATTTGTGATAGTTATGTAGATGTTCATAATTTTTGAGTAAACATTTATTATTCTAAGTGTGTGTGAATAATCATTTGCTAAGTTGTTTGCTTAACCATTTGTTTCCATTTTGCAAGTACAGGAACAGTTAAGATCCCATCATTCACCCTACATGGACAATTAAATGGAGAATCTTAATACCACTAGTGTTTCCTGTGCGGGGACAAATAGTTTCTTCTAGAATTTATTAAGTTATGAGTGATTTCCTTTTGAATACTGTGTGCAGAAAATTGATTACAGTTTACTATTTTGATTGCTACAGGAGACAAGCTTCTCAAATTCATCTCTTTAATTCATGAGCCTGGAATGAATAGACTTGTTCCTTAAGATAGAATCCTTTGATTGATTGTTTTTCTTGAGAAGTTTTATTATCATTTTTCTTTGCTAAGTTTTAAGTTGTATGAAGCATTTGGATATCCTAAAGCATAGTGTTAATTGTTGATTAGTTTAGTTGCTACAAGGGGACAGATGCAAAGTCCATCTCTTTTATTTCATGAGCCTTTGAATGGAAATATTCATTACCTGAGAAAAAACCTTTAGATCACATGATTGTTGGGCTATGTTTATGAGTTTTGTTTTTTGATCTTAAAGTTGTGTGAGGAAGATAAATTAAAAAGTTGTAAAACAGAGTATTGGTATTGATTATTTCTTCTTTATGCTATACTCATCAGACATAGGAACCTATCTATTATCGGAAAATATAGTGCATCAACTCTATTGATTACGAATCCTAGATTGACATTTAAATGAGTGTAAGATATATATTGAACATATTTGTACACCAACAATGTCGCCCCCTTCAAGGTACAAATCAACTTCGATATTCCTATATTTTAAGGTCAGATAGACATAGATGTTGTATATAAGTGGTTGAACCTACTAGAAGGGTATTTTTTTTTCCATAAATTTTTGAATAGAGTAAAGATTACTTTTGCACTCCTCAAAGTTGTTCCCCATGTCAAAGATTGGTGGGAAAATTTCTGTGAGAAAAAGGAAATAGAGGAACCCTCATTATTTACAGTCGCGTCCACCTGGGAATCCTTAAGGGAGGCTATTAAGGAACAATACTACCCTATTGGAAGTTATGATGACTTGTATACCAAATGGACCACACTGCAGAAAGAAATATACCAAGCAATGCCATAGTTCACAAATATATTCCATACCTTCCGCACCAACATGGGTATCAAAGATTCAAAGCGACATATGGTGCTCAAGTATCCCGGTTCTCTACATAGATACATCCATATTGAAATGTAATTTCTGGACATCTCATCCTTGGGCACGACTTACCAATATGTCATCAAAATAAAGTAGAAGCTCAAACAAAAGACGGGACAATTTGTGCCAAGGAACCCCTCACAGCAAAATCCAGGAAGGGGCAACCCCAACCCATAGAAAAAAGGACAGAGCAAAGATGGAAAGTATAAGGACAACCAATCCAAGCCGCAATAAAAGAAGGACACCGAAAAGACAAATAAATATACCGGGAAGTGGTGTCACTTCCATAAGAACCCTTGGCATAACACTGTCAACTGCCGCTCAAAGCAGTCACAGGCGGCCGAAGTGAAAGCCTCTAAATCAAATGCGTGTTCTAACTCTAAGACAAAACTTGAAAGGGGAAGACAGATCATTGACATGAAACCTAGTGCTACCGTTGCTACTACCAAGCTCCAGCCCGGTGAACCAGAGAATCCAAAAGAAGACGATCTCCTCTTCCATTCACAGATGTGGGAAAAAGGCACCTCATTTCACTTCATCGTTGGTAGAAGTAGTAAGAAGAACCTCATATCTTAAGAGGTCACCAAGTGGTTGGCCCGACTGACAAATCTGCACCCACAACCCTACAACATTGGATGGCTCCACCAAGGAAGTGATCTCTGTGTCAACCAACAGTTTCGACTGTCATATGAGATCAAGACCATGAAAGATGAGTCATTGTGTGATGTTTCTCCTCTCAAATTTCGTAATGTTCTTTTGGGGCAACCTTATTTATGGAAATGTCATGTTATATATGATTCTAGACCTCGTAGTTTTATTATTACTTTGAATATGAAATTGTACAGGATAACCAAGGCAGTCCCTCCTAGTGTTATTTCTTTGATTGCTGCCAAGCAATGAACGAAGGTCATCTCTCAGACCGGGAAATTTGTCTTCTTTGTGATTCACTCTTAGAGTGAGAGAAAGATCGCAACCACATCCAGGGCCTCCATGACCAATATCTCCACACAACAGAAGCAAGTGGAAAAGTTCATGTAAGAATACTCATATATCTTCTCCTCTCCTACCAGAGTACCTTTGCACTGTTAGGTCAAGCATCCAATCGATTTGACCCCAGGTGCACCACTACCCAGTGGACCAGTCTACCGCCACTCTCTATTAGAAAATGAGGAGATCAAGAGGCAGATCCAAGAACTTCTCCACAAGGGGCACATACATCCCAGCCCATCGCCTTGTGGGAGCCCAATCGTGATGGTTCAGAAGAAATATGAGACATGGAGACTATGCATTGATTAATGGGCCCTAAATAAAATCAGTGTCTGAAACCAATACCTGATTCCTCTAATCGACAACCTCCTTGATCAGATCACGAGGGAAAAATACTTCAGTAAGATTGATCTGAAGCCTAGCTACCACCAGGTACCAATAGAATAGACAGATGTATGGAAGACCTCCTTCAAGTCAAAAGAAGGTCTTTTTGAATGGCTAGTCATTCCCTTTGGTTTGAAAAATGCTCCAGAAATGTTTATGAGGATGATGGATGATATCCTATGACCTTTAACCAATATTTTTGTAGTGGTGTATATCGATGACATAATTATCTACAACAAGACTTGGGCGGAACACTTGCATCATATTGAGCAGGTTATGCACACCCTGCGACAACACAAACTATATGCAAACTTGGAAAAATGATCCTTCGGCATGGACAAGGTCCATTACTTATGATACATTATTGATAGGCATTGGTGTGCATGTCGATCCAGCCAAGATCTAGGTCATCCATGACTGTCCAGCCCCAACCACACTCACTGAAATTCAGAGCTTCTTGGGCCTCTCCAATTTCTATCGTAGGTTTGCGTTGGGATTCTCTCATATCGCAGGGGCCCTCAACCAAGTAACTAGGGGTGGAGGTAAGGAAAAATTTGTGTGGGCCCTGTCCCAACAATAAGAGTTTGCGCTCATCCCCAATAATTTCATTACCAGACCTGCAAAATCCATTTGAGATCAAGACAGATGCTTCAAACTATCTTGTGGGTGTTGTTCTCACTCAACATGGCGACCTCGTGGCATATCATAGTGAGACACTATCATATTTTTTCTATAAGTACCATACTTATGAAAAATAAATGTACTCCATTGTGTAGGCATGCCACTAGTGGATACATTACATTCTTGGGAAGGACATAGTCATCCACACTAATCAAAAGCCACTACAATTCATGCAGACCCATGGAAAATTGCAAAATTACCGCCATCAGAAGTGCTCCACATATTTACAACAATTCCACCTCAACATCAAGTATAAAACAGGAAGTACCAACCGATTTGTTGATTGCTTCAATCGACCTCTAGTCGTGTCACTCACCATGATGCTAGACTCTTGCGGCCACAAAAACTCTGGATGGCCCCACCTCTACGAGACAGACCCTGACTTCTCCACCACCTACCAAATGTTGGGTGCCGACTCAATGGTCGCTAATTTCCATATTCAAGATGGGCTTTTGTGTCGTCTGATCCATATCTGTATTCCATAAAGTGATCACATGAAGATGATTTTGGAAGTTCACTATAGTTGGGTGGAAGGACACTTTGGCATCAAAAAGATAGTGGAAGTGTTGCAGAAACATTTCTACTGGTCGAAGCTTCGATAGGACGTTGACAAGTATATAAGGTCCTGCATCACCTTCTCTATAGCCAAACCGACCATTAAGAAACAGGGCATGTACACCCCTCTGCCTACTCCTTACAGGGAATGGGAATCCATCTCAATGGACTACATGTCAGGCCTCCCATCCACCAAGATGTGAAATGACTGTGTTTTGTGGTTATTGATCTCTTTTCCAAAATAACGATTCTAGCTGCCTACAAGAAGAACATCATAGCAGAAGCCTTGGCCAAGATCTTCTTTGAACGAGTATGGGTACATTTTGCGATCCAAAAAAACATTATCTTAGACCATGATAGTCAGTTCCTTAACACATTCTGGTAGAGCCTCTGGTCACTGTTGGATACAAAGCTCACCAAATCCACTACCTTCCACCGCTAGATAGATGGCCAAAATGAGGTTGTCAATTAGATGATCATACATATCATGCACATTTACAATTCAAACACCTCCTTACATGGTATGACAGTCTTCCCTATGTCCATCATAGCTACAACTGAGCCCTACATAGCTCAATTGGACACAAACCCTTTAAGGTGGGGTTGGGATTCCAACCATTGGGCCTCATGGATGTTGCAGTGCCCCTGGTGACCACCTCAGTTGAATCATCCCCTAATCCAGCAGAAGATTACAAAGCCACCCGATTCATTGAGCGGATCTAACACATCCACCAATAGGTACAAGATATTCTACAAAGTCTAATTCTAAGTACAAGCATCTCCATGATCAACATCAAGTGCCACATAAGTTTTAGGTGGGAGACAAAGTTTGGTTGCACTTGCAGAAAGAATGCCTTATAGGGCCCCATAGGAATCTTCTACCACTCCGTTATGGATTGTAAACCATCACCAAGGTTGTGGGTGATAATTATTTTGAGTTCAACATTCCCCCTTTCCTTGGTCTGCACCCAATCTTCAACTTGGCTCTCCTTCAACCATATTTCCGACCATTATTGGACACCTCAGAGATAGCAGAGCAGTTGACACCAACGTATCTCAAACCTGACTACATGCAATAGGAATCCAATGATTAGATTGTGGACACACATATCAAGGGCACTCAACAACAAAGGATCCAACTTTATCGAGTCGTGAAAGCAGGGCAACTCCTGCACCAAGGCAAGTGGTTCACCCGGGGCCAAATTCAATAGAAATTTCCTCATATGATGAGGGAACTAAACGTAATGGATACCATTGCTTCCTAAGGAGGAAGGATTGATCCAGGTGGATATCGGTGGCCACCCACCTTTTCGAACTCGCTCAAAGCAATTTTTTGGCAATTTTGGTAATTTACTATTATTAGCAATTTTTAACTTCCGAGGCCATTTTGAGGGCCTAAATGAAGGCTTTTCGGGATAGAGATTCTCAATGATAGCCAAAGTCTTTGATTGAGCCCCCAAAATGAATCTCCTTGATGATACCTTTCCAACTGGCTATCGTTCTCCTAAAATGAATATCGTATGAAAAAGTTATGACCCCAATAAGTTGATGTACTAACTTACCCAAAGGGGGCCCACATGAATTTGTGTGCTTCATCTCCTAGGGTTAGGTTTTTGAATGTCTATGGTTTTTGACATTCCTGTTTATTGTAAAAATACCTTCAGAGGCTAATTTTAATCATCTTCTTGCAAATGAGCACAGTCGTCATATCTCTTCTCAGAGATAAGCCGCCACCATTCCAACAAGCTTGTTTTCCGCTGCATTTTACAGTTTCATCTTATTTCCTTATTGAATAGAAAACCAATTTTATTGTATCTCTGTTATTATCTGTTAATCATCTTTTAACAATTTGTATTCATTTTGTTTTTCTCATAAAATCTGGATCAATTACACTACAGATCCATGTCATATATAGTAATCATGGCTACATGAACAATGTGTATGCCAATATAAAGTGTATCCATGAAAAATACACAGCGGATCTACATCTCAAAATAATCAAGAGATACAAAATATCATAGGAATCTTCAAGAGTCATCAACGGCTATTGTTGGAGATGATAACCTCATAACTCGAGAAAGAAATTCAAGATATTCAAAACTCAGGTAGGAGTACAATAAGGGTGTAAGACTCACTACTATGAGGTCTTTGACATGCCTTCATGGAAACACTGGAGGACCTTGATTGTCATGCATAAAACTTCATTGATTCTAAATGTGAACTTGATAGAACTCTTGAGATGGCCAACTGTTATACAAAAATTTTCCTCACCCTTTTCAATCTTGCACAGAAGGCCTTTTTCCATTTCCCTATGCAAACGTTTCATCCCTTTTTGCAAATCTCAGAGCTAAAAAATATATGTATTCCACATGGACACACATTTCCTACTAGACAACATGTGTATATGTAGGCTGCACCACTACATCTTGTGTACATCGATATTTGTGCCCAAAAATGAAACTTAGTGTCAGGTTTCCATGTCACGATAGGATATCTATGATCCTTGGCCTTCCATATATTGGAAACATTCCGACTCAGCCCTCCAGTTCCATTTGAAGCCTATAAATGGGCCAATTCTAAGCTATGGAAAAGCGGAGAAATAATTCAACTTTGAGAGAAAAGTTACTCTAGATAAATTATTTAATTCATATTGAGTCTACATCCCTTTGTCCTTTAAGTCTTAACACAATGTTCAGCCCCCAAGCTCTTCCTTTATTGATTAAGAACTTTATTGTCTCTTTTATATGAGCTTGCCTTTGGTGGAGGATTGAAGTGGTGGAGGCCCAGCTGGAAGGAACTTAGTTTCTTGATTCTGAACTGTGCCAACACAGAAGTCTGTAACATTTTCACTTCTATTGATGATATATTAATAGAAATACTCTTTTCCCATCCAATTGATATCTTGAAAATATTTGAATTATTATTCCATGGGCGTATTTGTCATGTTTATTAATGGATGATGCTACTGAATATGATAGCATAATTTATTATCACCATATTCTTTATTTTATTGGTTGTTGAGGACTAGTTGCAGGTATATTGATTTGGGTCAAGTGCTCAATAGTGGACTTCATCAAATGTCTGGACAAGGTAGGCATTCTAGGTTGTCTTGCTAGCATATTGTTTTACATAACATACTTGAGAATAGAGTTGATTTCTGTAGTCTTTTCTATCTATTGTGGTTTACCCTAGCCATAGAGATATTTTCCTCGTAACAGAATTGACAACCATATTGGGGAATGAATCTTCTTTCTTAAGGTTTGGAGTGATTTTCTCCTTAGATTTCTCTCGTTCCTATCTCGTTTCTTGTCGTATCATTGCTTGACAAACTCTGTTCACTCTGGGTCTGAGTTTTTCATCCTTCTCCCTTGCCTGGCTTTGTTTTTGAAACATATACATGGTTTTTGGCTTGACAGTCGCATATATCTGTGGGTTATCCCTTTGCAAGCTATGTGGATATGCTATGTTTCCTTGAACAATCATGTACACCAACCTCTTGTGCTTGTTTACTGGATATGGTGGTTACTGGGTGGGATTTGATGTTTGTTGAGTCATCTTGGGTCTCTATAGTGACTGTTAAGTGCCTGTGGGATGACATGAAATCTGTCTGGGGTTGAATTTTTGGGTAGAATCTTTCTCATCACCTTTTCATTTTGATTGTCCTTGTACATTGTGCTGGGTGTTTTTCTCCTTGGTATTTTTCTTGAGTTATCTCTTTCTATACACAGTAGAGTTTTATATATCAAGTTGTTGTTCAGTTCATGCATTTTCATTTTTCATATATTCAAAATACAAAAATATTAATCATTTTTCATTTCTTGGAATTTTTTATCTTTTGATTTTTTGTCATTAGCTTAGTGCATGTAAAAAAAGATTTCATTTTTACTTTAGAATTGCAGAGTTAAAATTGAAATTGCATTTGTTATTAGAAGAATATCTTTCATTGAAAATTGAAGTTAGGAATTCACATTATATTCATATTTACTTTTCTTGTTGAGTCTGTTAAGGTCCTAACCCGCACATGGGTAGATTAATGTATTCGGATGTAATAAAGGTCAATATTAATAAGACCTTTCAATAAAAGAGAATTAGGCGGATGTAAGAAGACCTAATAGAAGCTTCCGCTTCTAGAAGGATCTTCCTCTAGATGCTTCTTTTTAGTATAAATAGGAGTCGAGGGTATGAGAACCCTAGCTTGGATATTATTGTAGCAGAGCGCTGCTAGATTGGAGGTTGCCCCCTCGAAGAGGCCTGTGAACATTGCTATCTGAATCAAGTGCTATTTCTGTTCAAGTGCTATTTCTGTTGCTATTTCGTATATCATTTCTGTGTATTATGAAGATTATGCTGGATATTTTACTGTTATT
>ML778150.1:97579-144505 GCA_009831015.1 Picea engelmannii
GTTGAGCTTCCAGCTGGAAGAAAATCGGTTGGTAGCAAATGGTTGTTCAAGAAGAAGTTTAATGCACAAGGTAAAGTGGAGAAATACAAAGCTTGGTTAGTAGCAAAAGGTTATTCCCAGGTAGAGGGAATTGACTTTGGTGATATTTTTTCTCCTGTTGCTAAGTTAACTTCTATTAGATTTCTTTTATCTATTGTTGTTTCTTTTGATCTTGAAGTGTAACAAATGGATGTGAAGACAACATTCCTACATGGGGATCTGGAAGAAGAAATCTACATGAAGTAGCCATAAGTCTTTGTAGTGAAGGAAAAGAAAGAGCTAGTCTGTAAGCTAAAGAAGTCACTATACGTTCTGAAGCAATCACCTAGGATGTGGTACCAAATGTTTGAAACATACATCCTTGGATTGGGATTTGTAAGAAGCAGGGCTGATCACTGTGGATATTCCAAGCAGGTTGGTAATCACTTCATTTATGTAGTGTTGTATGTTGATGACATGTTGTTGGTAGGAAATAACATGGATGTTATCAAGGAGGTGAAATCGCAATTATCCTCCAAATTTGACATGAAGGATCGCGGTGCTGCTAACTTCATTCCGAGAATGGAGATTAAAAGAGATTGTGCAAACACAAAACTCTGGTTGAATCAAAGAAAATATGTTGAGACGATATTGCAGAGGTTTAATATGCATGGAAGTAAACTAGTCAAGGTTCCTATTCATATAGGTGTAAATTTATCTGTAGATCAATGTCCCAAGACATAGGAAGAAGAAGAGGACATGTCCCATGTTCCATATGCCAGTGCAGTTGGAAGTTTGATGTATGCAATAGTTTGTACTAGACTGGACATTGCACATGCAGGGGGAGTTTTGAGCAGGTATATGTCAAAACCAGGGAAGGAGCATTGGAAAATAGTAAAGAGGGTCTTCAGTTATCTTTGTGGCACCACTAGCTATGGATTGTGCTACAAAGGAAGACCGAGATTGGACAGAGTGGTGGACATACATGGCTTTGTTGATGCAGACTGGGTTGGAGATTTGGATCGTAGAATATCTACAAGTGGGTATGTGTTTAACCTATTTGGATGAGCAATGAGTTGGATGAGAAAAATATAGGTTGTAGTGGCACTCTCAACTACAGAAGTTGAATACATGGAAGCCACTCATGCAAGAAAGGAAGCAGTATGGTTACAAAGATTGTGTTCAGGTATTGGGTTGGTACAACAAGTAGTTAGATTAGACTGTGACAGTCAGAGTGCAATATTCCTGGAAAAGAACCCAACTTATCATTCGAAGACAAAGCATATTGATGTTCAGTATCACTTTGTGAGAGACATGGTTGAGGAAAAGAAGGTGTTACTTGAAAAGGTTGACACTTTGAAGAATGTTGCAAATTCATTGACAAAGTCTGTGAGCACAGAAAAGTTCTCCTGGTGTAGAGTAACAATGGGCATTGTTGCCTTGGATTGTTGACTATATAATCCCCTGGAGCCCTGGATGCAAAGAAAAAAACAAGTGGGAGAATGTTGGGTATGTGTTATATTATTTGCATGTGTGTGTGTGTGGGCGCGTCAGATACGACAATTGCATCTGATGATCCCTTTTTCTATTTTTAGTGGATTTGTAAATTAATCTCGTATTAAGGGATTAGGGTATTGGTATCTATAGAATACCTAAAGACATTGTATATATTGTATGGCGAATGGTGAAATTTGAGATAATGAAAATAAGAAAGGTTTTCCTGGTTGAGGGTTTTCGATATAAAATCTCCGTGTACTCTGTGTACTCTGTGTATGAGCCATTGATTAATTTATGTATTGCTTAAGAATCTATATACATTGTTGTACTTTGTAGGTTTAAAACTTATAGCTTCAACATGAAGTCATGGCAGGACTAAAATGACTCCCAATCCTATGGAATACTCACAACATGGATGCCAAAATGCAGCAAAGGATATACCTAGGGCATCCTTGTAGAAGTAGGCTCTACCACCTAACTATGAAACTTCTAAAGCAACATTGAAATTTCTGTGTTGCACTTCGGTGGGATCGATCCTATGGAAGATGCAAGGTGATGAGAACCTAACCTATATGCAAGTGTCAAAAATACAACTTCACCACAATATGATGTGAGTGTATCCCATCTCATAAAAACACCAAACCGAAAGAAAATTTCATAAGAACAACCTAAATATCCCCCAAAAAGAAACCAAAGCACCCACCAAGCCAAAAATAGGGAAAAAGAGGACCAAATTGGGGAAAAAAGAGCCAAAAAATATATAAATAGAGGTATATACCTCATTTTAACCATTGGAATTTGGAAAATAGCTAAAAAGTGAAAAAACCCTCTTCCTTAAAATATAAATTCAAGGAGTTATGTGGATGAAAAGACTTTAAACATGAACCAAGTAAGTACACATGCCCTCCTCCAATATTTCATTTCACCAATTTTTTATTTTATTTTTGTTTAGAGGGTACGTGCCCTAAAAAATAAGTCGGGTTTGTGTGTACACGAGATTTTAGTGTAGCAAGATGTGTACATTATCCAAAAGGTATTTTTTTTAAGGAAATCTCAGCAATATGATTGGAAAAGGATGAAAACGGATGGGAAAATGTTTTGGATTGATATATGTGACATTTTTGGATTATAAATGACCAAGTGGATATCGGTGGCCACCCCCTTATTCCAATGGCTCGAAAACAATCTTCCACCTTGCTATTTGTTGGACTAGTTTTCGGGTCCCAAACTTTCTTGGCCATTTTGAGGCTCTAAACAATGTTCTTAGGGCTCTCCATAGTCACATTGTACAATTTAGCTAGAGTGTGACAGAAACATGTGTAGTCCTCAGATAGACCTTTCCAATGAGATATTGTTCTCCCCAAACGGAGATCGTATTCCAGAGTTACGCCCCTGGGAAGTTGATACACCAAACTACCCAAAATGGGGTCCAAAAAACTATTGGATTTTCATCTTCCAGGATTAGGGTTTTGGTTTTTTTTTATGTTAAAAAGGCCTTGGAGCCTCATTGCAACAATCATCTTATGGCGAATGCGAGTATCTATCATATATCTTCTCATATATAAGATGCCACCATTCTAGCGAGTCTTTCACTCTGTATTTCTACAGTTTTGTACATTTTGCTCATTAATAGAAATTGTGTATTACTTTATATTTGTTCCTATTGTTATATTTTCAATATATATATATATCTTATATTATTGCCTCTCTTTCAATATATATGTATATTTTTGTGTTATATCTCCACTCTCATTTCTTGCCGAAAATAATATTGATCAGTGGTGTTAGAGCAGGCTGCTCTTGATTGTTTTTCAGTGCATGTCCCCGACAAGGTCCGAGTATAGAAATTTCAGTCTCAAGATTGTCTCTCTTGATGACAATCTCTCTTGAATTCCCAAGAAACCCTCCATGGAGGAAGAAAAGAAAAACAACTAAGAAGATATTTTATTTAGTTGTTGCTTGATCAAGATCTCACGTGACAAAGGGATGAAATGATGAAGAATTTTTCCCACATCCTTCAACGCATGCCGATAGAAGCAGGCACATCTTCATCAAGTGGCCACTTTGGAGGCACCTCACATTTAAAGGTACAAGTTAATTTTTATATTCCCATATTTGAAGGACAAATAGATGCAGTTTCCATAGAAAAATGGTTAAATCTGCTAGAAGGTTATTTCTCTGTTCACATTTTTTTCGATAGGGAAACAATCACCTTCACATTCCTTAAGGCTCTCCCCCATGTCAAACATTGGTGGGAAACTTATTGGGACAAAATTTTCATAGAGGAGTTTGGAATATATGGGGCTGAGCCCACTTGGTATTTTTTGATGCAGGAGCATCGTTGGAAAGCATGCAGAGCAAGACCTATGAACCTGTGGGAATATGCACAAGACCTCAATGATGGCAGTTTCATCCAATATTTTCAAATCCTCTTTAACTCAATGCCGGAAAAATCTTTGAGGAACGCTTGAGAGATCGCGAGTGAAGTGGGAGTTTCCACTTCGGCTCTGGAGTGCGACCGCACTAGGATAGCTGTCAGGATAAGTTTTGATGTAGACAAGTAGTAGGGGGAACCCTAAGATCCCTCTGGGATAAATAGAGGTTTTGTACGCCTGAATGAGGATGGTTGGAAGTAGTTAGACAATAGTAGGGGAAAATGAGAAAGGATTTAGTAGGATATTTCTGAGTTTTTTTTAGTTTTTTGTTTTCATTTACAATTGTGATCACTTTTTACTTATGAATTTAACAGAGGAAAATTGATCCAATGCATGGTGTAGACATTGTTTGCAATTCCCCGTTATTTTGTTTTCACGAATGAATGAATGAATTTCGTTATGAACATATGGAACTGTGAATGTTAGGATAAGTTTCAATTGTTTCTCTTCTGACGAGTGGTACAAAGTGTGCACATAGAACGTAAGGAGTGCATTGACGGAATTTGTTTCGGTTCCGAAGCTCAGAAGAAATAACATGAAACTTTACCCTTTACAAGGAGTGCAAAGAGACTGGTGCAAGGCGTACAAATTCATCCACAATAATTCGAACCTTGCATAAATATCTAGTGCAATGAGTGCATAGATCCGAGATTCAACTAAGTGTCGAAGAGACTTGTGAGAAGTCAAAGAACCAGGAAAGGAGAACACCAGGAGGACGGCAGAAATTTATCTTCGATAAATACCTTGGATTTGAGTTGTTGAAATCCTTGAACGCAAGGAGTGCGTAGGAAGTTGAGACCTTCATGAGACAAATCTCAGGAGGGGAAGTGAAAACAACCGTTAGATTGGTTTCGGAAGGGATCTGGACCATTAGATTAACATCTAGTGACTAGAGGAAGCACAGGGACAAGATCAAATCTAGACCATTAGATTTGAGCATGTGGATCAACAACCATTGAATCCAGAGAAAAGTGCATGGGATTTAACCCTTGAAAGTGTATAGGATGAGCAAAATCATGAACCCCAAGTTTACGAAACAATCATAGTCATTGATCAAAGGAATGTGTGGGTCGTAGATATAGTCCTAAGAATTTTACGAGTTCGAATATTGGGAGAAGAGAGGGGAGAGGTCCTCCAACTTCATGAAACGTGAATTCCTGAGTTCAAGAAAGAGAAGGAGAGATTGTTGGATCACACAGATTGTGGACCGTTGATCTAACGTAAGGAGAGCCCATATTTCAGATTTTAGAAATCGAGAAGGAGAGCGAATCAAACCCTCTAGGGATGTGAAATTACAAATCATGAAGTGCTTGAGAGGTTGGCCCCAAGTCACAGTGAGGGGTCACATCGCCAAAGGTTAAGGGAGGAACTGGCATGTGCTAGGCCCCACTTCAGGATTTTAGGAGTCAGAGAGTCAGGGTTGGAGCAGCTGCAAACACCCGACACGTGAAGTCGCAAAGTGCCTGTTGGTTAGGCGAATGGTCACATCTGTGGTCACGGAAATGAAGGCACTTAGTATGGAAAGATATAGCACCATTGGAAAATGTTCAAGAGAGAACCCGCAAGTCTCAAACGACCTATGCATTTGAAGAAAGGACCTGTGTAAGTGGGTTTGAAGTCTAGCAGAGACCCAAAGAGTTGATCTGAATTAGTTTCTTGATCAATCCTAGACCAGGAGGTCGCATAGCCCTTAGGAGAGAAGGGGCTTCTGCATCATTTGTTTATGGATGTGGTCAAGAAACAATATTACCCTATTGGTAACTATGACGAATAGTACTTGACATGGACCACACTGCATTAAGAGAGGGGCCAAGCAATGTCAGAGTTCACCAATACCTTCCATACCTTGAGCACCAAGTTGGGTATCAAATATTCTAAGTAGCATTAGGTTCTGAAATATCTTGGTTCTCTACACAAATACATCCAAATTGAAATGGATTTTTTGTACATCTCATCATTGGGTGTTGCTTATCAATATGTTGTTAAAATCGATCAGACATTTAAGCACCAGAACAAGCGAGAGTTCGGGTCTACAAATACACAACAACCAAAGAATGGTAAATATGGCCTTAACAACTAGCCTTTAGAAAACCATTCCAAGCCACAGGAAAACAAGGGTAACGGAAAGATAAAGAAGGACACTAGAAAATGGTGCAATTTCCAAAAAATCCCATAGAACAACACCGATGAATGTTTCTAAAAACAATCATTAGTGTCCAAGATCAAAGACAAGGAGCCAAACACTGATTTGGAATATGATTTAGAAAATACTGATAGAAGACAGATCATTGGCGTAGACCCCACTGCTATTGTTGTGACAACAACAATTCAACTAGAAGAACCAACAGATACTGAAGAGGGGGAGTGCCTTTTTCATTCCCAAATGTGGGTGAAGGGGACCCCACTTCATTTTATTGTTGATAGTAGAAGAAACAATAACCTCATCTCAGCAGAGGTCGTCAAATAGTTGAGATTTTCGACAAAACCACACTCGCAATGATACAACATCGTGTGGCTTAGTATCGGCTAGTAGTGTCGATTTTCATACGACATATATCCCTTAAAGGATGAGGTATTATGTGATGTTTTCCCACTGGATGTATGTGATGTTTCCTTGGGATATCCATATATGTGGAAGCACCATGTTGTTTATGAGTCTCGACCCCATAGGGTTATTGTTACTCTCAGGGTCATCTCTATAGAATAACAGAGGTAGTTCCAACTATTGTCCCACCTAAATATTTTTTCAAGGTAGTATCTCATACTACAAAATTTAGTTTCTTCACAATCTGTTCAAAAGGTGAACAAAAGGAAACTGCAACCACTATAGCCTCGTCCCAAGCACCTTCTATCCAACAGAAGCAGGTTGACAGGGTTGCAACAAAGCACAAATATTCCTTCTTCACAAAGTCATCTCATGTAGCTTGACTAGTTGAATAGACTCAACCCTGCCAGTAACAATTTTTTGGCAGCCTTCAACAAACTAAGCAACACAACTTCTCTAGCAAGGAAAGTAGCTAACCAAGGTTCAGGTTCAACAAACGCTTCTCCCTCCCCTTAGGTAACTCAACGCAATGGATAACATTGATTCCTAAGGAGGGAGGATTCATCCAGGATGTTTTCGGTGGCCACCCACCTATTCCATTGGCTTGAAAAATAGTCTTCCACCTTGGTAGTTGTTTTTTCTAGTTTCTGGGTCTCAAACTTCCAGAGCCATTTTGAGGCTCTAAACAATGTTTTTAGGGCTGGCCACAATCACACTAAAACATCTATATAAAGGGTGATGGCAACATGTGTAGTCCTTGGATATTACTTTCCAATGACCTATTGTGCACCCAAAATAGATATCGTATGCCAGAGTTACGCCCCTGGGAATTTGATACACCAAACTACCTAAAACAGGGTCCACAAAACTATTGGATTTTCATCTTCCGGGGTTAGGGTTTTGGATTTTATTTATGTTAAAAATGCCTTGGAGCCTCATTGAAACAATCATATTCTTTTGAATGCGAGTAACCATCAAATCTCTTCTCATAGATAAGCTGACAACATTCTAGTGATTCTTTCACTCTATATATCTATAGTTTTGTACATTTCGCTCATTAATAGAAATTGTGTATTATTGTATATTTGTGCTTATTGTTATATTTCTGATATATCTCTGTTATATTATTTTTTCTCTTTCAATATCTCTTTATATTTTTGTGTTATATCTCCTCTCTCATTTCGTGCTGAAAATAATCCGGATCAATAACAGACACATACCTTGTGAAAGTATGTGGTGATATTGGTACATTCTTGGTAGAGGCATGTGGTGGTGATATTGAGAATATGGTTTGAGATATTCTCTTGCTGATATTGACATGAGTTTCATGTGGTTGGGAGTGGATCTTGTTTTGTGGATGAGACAATGAAAGTAGAAATGACAATGACAGTGATAGGTTGGATACAGTGACAGTTTGACAGTGATCGAGTGACAGTGGCAATATCAGTGGTTTTGGCACTTATGTTTTAGGGTGGTTGGATGGGGAAAGGAAAGGGGGTTGTATCCTCCTTCTGATTGGATCCATTGAATTAGGGATTTGGAGCTTCATTTAGGTTGGAGCCTAAGAACTACGTGGTTGTAGCCACCTTTCGGTTCGATCCAGAGAACATAAAGGGTTGTAGCCTCGTTTTGGTTGGAGCCAAAGAATTAGGGAGTTGTAGCTTCCTTTATGTTGGAGCCTGAGAAACTAGGGGTTTGTAGCCTCCTTCCAGTTTTAGCTAGAGAATGGGAAGTCTGTACTTCCTATGAATGTATTTATTCTGACATATAAGAAAATTATTTTGTGGTTTTCTCCCACATTGGGTTTCCACATAAATACTGGTGTAATGTGTTTTTGTGGATGTGTCTATGATTGTTTATCATGTAATGATGAATGATGATGTTTATGATGAACTAATGTATTACTTATTAATAATAAAATAATGATATATTTTTCATAAGGTTCATGGAATATGTATTGGTATTGATCATAATAAAAATGTTCATATTGATTCACCCCATCCACTTCTTAGTATTCCAACAACTTTGTGGTTTGAGGTCTTTCTCGCAAGAAAAATCCTGAAATCAATACACTTGGCCAGAGAAAACCCTAGGATGGTTAAATCATGGGTTCCTCTTACGATGTCTATGAAAAGAACCCATCCTTTGAAAATGGCCTAGAATGGAGTCAAAAGATGGTGATCTCCCATGGAATTTTATTTTATTATTATGCCCAAAACCAAAACAAATTCTACCTGAAAATCATCCACTCTTGAGGCTTGTAAAGGGTTTTAAAGATGAAAATGTGAAGGCTATAAATATATCACACTTTCCATTTCTATGTTTCACCGATGAAGTCAAGGATGAGTCCTTGGTATTTTTCAATGCCATATCTTTGTAACACTTGGAGAAAAAATTCATTGTGGCCATGCTTTCGAAAAAATCCAGAATTGTTCACACACAAAAGAGACCCTTTTCAAGACTAGAAATTGGCCTCATCAAGATACATTTTATTTCTTTCTTGAGCCAATATTCTAAAATAATTTAATGAAAATGTGATGAGATGTATTTTCTTAAAAATAAAATTCCAATTGTTGCATTTGTAGAAGTCATATACAAGCGTTAAAGCTTAAAGTCCATGGTGTTAATCCACTTTTGCATTTAAAGACTCAGAAGGGAATGAAAATTTTATGTAACATTGGTAATAATATTTTTCAAGGATTCTCTTAAGAGATGGTAGCTTCACGCATTAATTGTTTTGAACCTTATGAAGGACATGAAATATCAAGCCTAGTGGCCACTTCTGTCGATTTCTAGTTTTTCATAATATTGTTGTAAAAGTGTATAGGGAGAACCAATAGTCCTTTCTCTCTCTTCATTCTTTAACTTGATGGTTTTATTAAATTACTCAAGAAATCTATATTTTCTATGCACTCAGTGACTCATTGAAGAGGGTGTTTTCTTTTATAATTTATGTTTTCAAGATTGGTAATCAGCTTGGATAGTTTACAATATTTTGAGTTGTAGAGTCTGATTGTTAAAGGGTGGGGTTGAAATAAACCCTTAAGGTCTAATTCAATGTCTAAATGGATCGAATTGATGAACTGTTAGATTTATCGAACACTGTAATACTCTATGGAAATACAATAACAACTTACATAGAAACTCTGATTGATGTTCTAACCTATTTACAAGATTCACAAGACAAAATCAAATTCCTCCATCTTGAATCACAACTCCAACAAGAATAATTACAATGAACGAATCACCAGTCTAAACTAGTTCTTTTTCAGAACAATTCTCTTTTTTAATTTGAGAATGATTCCTATCAATATCCAACACATGATCAAATCAATGATTCCACTTCAAAAGTAGATTCAAATAAGGATGAAGTTTGTCATAAAGAATTTATGCTTGCACTTTCCAAGCCCATAATCAAACCTTGGAAAGAAATCATCAATAAAAAGTTCATAATAGGTTTTGGATACAACATAGACCTGAAACCTTGTATGTTATTCCACACACCAAGTTCAATGAATAACGATGAATAAATTGTTCCCTTTCTAAGTCGATTGGTCATTTTCCTATAACATCTGTGATACCTTGGAGAAAATATACTCATCGTACTATTAAATAGTCCAACATTCTTATCTAATCCATTTAGTACTTAGTTGAGTTCACCTTGTAAGAGATACCATAACCCTTATACCAAATACCTCCTACTCCTCTAGGATCCACTCCGTCCACCTTTGATTTTGAATTTGGTTCTGAATATGAACAGGACATTGGAAGGAATCTCAATATGGATGGTACTCATAATGTGTTCTTGCATCGATGTCTCAAGGATCTATCAACCTTCCAGAACTCAGTCATGAATTACCCAAATGTACAGAAAGGATTTTTCCCAGATTCGATCCTGACAATCATGTTCTCCAAAAGACCATATAAAGAAATTCTACCTAGTAGTCAATCTTATGATTTTTTACCATGAAGTTGTAGTCTATAGAGTTTTCCCCTATACCTTCAAAAATAAGGTATCAACATGGTATTATAATCTTCCAGTTGGGTCCATAAGAAGATGAGATGCATTTGAGAAATATTTCGTTAACAAATTTGTAGAAGGAAAGACCCCCATAAACCTTCTTAAATAAATAATCTCTAACAAAATGGAAAATAAGGAGAAGATAAAATATTCCAACCAACATTTAAAAACTATCCTCAACAAGTTTCATGTTGACAATATGCTTACTGAAGCATTTCTTGTAGAATACTACACTTCTTCCTTACATCCCTCCATATCCATGTTTTTCAAAAGAGTTGGACATCCAACTTTAGTAGAAAATATTGAGAAATCAAAGGATATAGAAAAACAAATTATATATCGATGTAGTAATCCAAGGATAAAAGAGAATAAAACAGTCAATAAGAATCCCTTGTTAATAGCCAAAACACCTGAGAAAGAACCAACCAATTTAGATAGTGTACTCAAACTGGTCAAAAAATTATCCAATGAGGTGGTAGACCTAAAGAAAAATTTCAGTGAAGGGTTATCTCATAATAAAGATTTTTGACCCTTTCATAAGAATCCAAACAATCATCCCAAGCCACCTAATGCTTCAAATATCAACGTCAAACTTGATGAGTTTGGTATGGATAATTTGTGTTTGTATAATCAAACCAAACGGTCCAAGAAGACTTGATCTCAATGGATAAATTATATGAATTTGGTTATTAATCATCTCCCAGAATAGCAAGATATTGTTGATTACCAACCTCAAGAAACAACAACTGAGGAAGACACCAAAGAATCAAATAACATCGATGAATCTACTTTTTTTCTATGGGACGGGTCTCTAGATTATGAAGATGAAGTAGTGGAGGAAATATCCCTAGGAGACACTCATACTACTAAAATTTTCACAAAATATTACAATCTATGGAGATAAATATTATTCCTGTTAAATTTTTTCCTACCCATTAAAAATCACTTATCCCGCTACTATGTAGAAACATAGCATTTATTCTCAGACCAAAGTTTCCGCAAGAACTTCCCAACTAGCCAAGAATATCAGAAATCTAGTCATGCACTCAATGGAATATAATTTCATAGAGGAAATGAAGAAAACCAAGGAAATGTTTTTGTTTTTCTACATTTGTTCCCTTCCACAATAGAGATATTTTATTGTTAATACCTTCAAGTTCCTACCTTCTCAACAGAAAACAACAAAAAAATGTAGAAAACATTCCTGAAAATCTTGAACCTAAAAAGGAAGACAAGACTGAAGTAAAATCCACTATTATTGTGGCAAGCATAGGGACACATTCCAGATCTTAGACCCCACCTATCCTACTTACATTTGAAATTTTCAATTTCAATGTACATAACTATTTCGTGGACTTTGGCACTCCTTCCAATGTCATGAAATACTCTATTTTCCAAAATATAAACACTGTACCAACAAAAAACACTACAAGGATCATTTGGTTAGATATATTAGATGTCAAATTCATGGGAGAACTAAAGGATGTCATGATTAGATTAGCTTCATATCCTAGAGTTCACCCAATTTTTATAGTTGTGGATATTTCAGAATGCTATGGTATGTTATTAAGAATGGATTGGTTTGATAAATTGTAAGGTTATTTATCCATCGATCGGTATCACCTATGACTACCATACTAAGGACGGAAAAATCAGATAAGGGTAGAAAAGGAATTGCTCATGACTCACATTATTATACAACTAGAAGGTAAGAATGAACCTATCATTTTTTCTCACACAACTTTGTGTAAATGTTTCTTGGATACTGACCATGGTCATTATACATCTCATCCATCATTTTTCTAATCAGATGAACATTATGAACTCCTTCATTGCACATAGACTGATGAAAATTATTTTACCATAGTAGAAACAATTAGTCCTAGTTCCACTAATTTAGCCTTAAAAATTAATGTATGGACTTTGTTTTTTGATGTCTCCAAATCAAAAGAGGGTGATGGGGAAAGATATATCTTGATTGAACCAAGAAAACAAACAACTTTGATATCCAATCAGTTAGAGTTTGAACAACACATATGAATATGAACATTGATTCAAGGTTTGAAGAAATCCATTGATCTCAAGGTACAATGTCTGAAAGTTTTTGGTGATTCAGAAAGCATTTTTAGACAGGTAAATAATTATATACACTACATATCTCCCCATATTAGAGGCTACCAAGAATAGGTATGGAAACTAATTAATTATGTTTATGAATTTAATATTACTTCCATTCCTCATTCTTAGAATGCTTATGCTGATACATTATCTAATGCAACATCTAGTTTCACCCGTTAGAAGAACATATTTACTATTCAAATTATTTTAAGGACCTATATACCTGAAGATATCACAAACTAGAGAGTATTTAATGTATATACATGGGTAATCCATTTACTCACCAAAGATGACATTTAAATTTTTTTATTTATTGATGATGAAGAACAATAGCAAGAGTTGCATAAATAACATAATGAAGCAAATGGAGTCAATGGTAATTGCATCCCAAAGAATGTATTGAATATAGAAAATATATTTGATTTACAATATAGATTCAAAAAAACCACCAATCCCAAGACCAACAAATCCACCATGATGCATTTCTTGGTAAATCTAGGCACCCCTAAACTTCCCAAGTTTATCAATATTGTGATATTTGGAATCTAAAAGGTGTACTTTAACTCATGTCTTCAACAAGTACAAATACATTTTGACATGGAATTATGAAGATCTAAAATCTTATCACACCTGAATCATCCACATATCACTCAAATAAAGGATGGTATCAATAATTTTTAGTAGAAACTAAGGAAATTGCATCCTTCCCTAGAACCTCTTATTCAAAAAAACATTAAGAAGCTATTGGATGCTTGAATCATATTCAAGGTTTTTAATTCAACATGGTTGTCCAACTTGGTACCCATTAGGAAGAAATATGGGGATATTAGACTATTTGTAGATTCCCAAAACTTAAATCAGGAATCTCACAAAGAAAATTACCCTGTTACCCCAATGGAAAAAAAATGTAGGTTGTCTTAGGTTAAAAAATGTTCCCCTTACTACACAAATTTTTAGGTTACAACCAGGTTCTCGTAGCAGAACCAGACCAATTAGAGACCACATTTCACACATAGTGGGGAGCATTTTATTATCATAGAATGTCATTTGGTTTAATCAATGTGGGAAAAAAATTCCATTGGGCCATGGAAATTGATTTCAAAGGTCTCATCGGTCAAAGCGTAGTGGTATATATTGATGATTTGATAGTGTAGTCCAAGAAAATATACGAGAACCCACATCATTTGAAACAATTTTTTGAAAGATGTAGAAAATTTGACATATCTATAAATGCTAAGAAAAATAACTTTGTTTTTTTATAAGGCTAGCTACTAGGGCATGTCATCTCAAAATATGGGATTTATGTTGATCTCAAAGGAGAAAAATCAATTATGCATATTCCTTTTCCCAACAACAAAAAATCAATGCAATTATTTTTTAGAAAAATAAATTTTGTCAGATGATTTGTGTCAAACTTCACATAAATAGTCAAGCCTCTCTAGAATATGATTGAGAAGGATGTGCAGTTAAAATGCACATATGTTGAAAGGGAATATGTAATATACAAGATATAAAATGTATGCAAAGCAGAAATAAAATGCTAGTAATGGAAAAATAACAGCAATATAACCAGAACATTCACCACAATAACACTGAAATGATATAAGAATAACAACAGAAATAGCACTTTGAATCTGAAAGCAATGTTCACAGGCCTCTTCGAATGAGCAACCTCCAGTTGAGAAGAGCTCTATTACAATAACATACAAGATAGGGTTCTCATACCCTCGATTCCTATTTATACTAAAAAGAAGCATCTAGAGGAAGATCCTTCTAGAAGCAGAAGCTTCTATTAGGTCTTCTTACATCTGCCTTATTCTATTTTATTGAAAGTCCTTATTAATATTGACCTTTATTACATCCAAAGATATTTTTCTACCTATGTGCAGGTTAGGACCCTAACCTTGTCCTTAAGGCTTGAGATGAGGAAATTGCTGCAGAATGGTAGTTGGTTCCCAAGTGGCGTTTGTTGGAGTTGTATCTTTCCACTGGACTAGCACTTCCTTGATGGTTCTCTGATGTAGGAGAAACTCACACTGGTCCAAAACTGCTTCTGGATGTAGCGAAATGGATCCTTCTTCAGTTAACTTTGGAAGGTTGGTTTGAATTTGGCACTTAGCTCCAATAACCTTCTTTAAGCATGAAAAATGAAAAATAGGATGTATCTTCAAATGGATAGGCAAAGCTAACTGATAGGCGACTTGTCCCACGCACTTGAGCATGGTATAAGGACCATAAAATTTGGGAACTAGCTTCTGGCAATGCTTGGCCTTGAGGGAAGTTTGTTTGTAAGGTTGCAGTAGAAGAAACACCTGATCCCCTTCTGCAAATTGACATTCAAAGTGACCTTGATCTGCTTGTTGCTTCATGTGATTTTGTGCCATGACCAAATTCTCTTTGAGGGTACGGAGAATAGCCTCTCGAGATGTAAGTGTTAGTTCAACCGCCTGGACCTTCGAGGCACATGGTAAGTATGAGGTAACTGAAGGTGGCTTCTATCCATATACCACTTCAAAAGGAGTCATGCATGTAGTTGTATCGTATGAAGTGTTGTACCACCATTCAGCTAGGGATAACCATTGAGTCCACTGATTTTGCTTTTCTGAGGCAAAACACCTCAAATATGTTTCTGAACACTTATTAACAACTTCTGTTTGGCCATCAGTCTGGGGATGATAAGTTGTGCTGAGATGCAATTCAGTGCCTTGTATCTTGAACAGTTCTTGCCAAAAATTGCTTGTGAAAGTTGGGTTGCGATCAAGAGCAATAGAGTGTGGCATGCCATGAAGCTTGAAGATCTGATCCGTGAATATTTGAGCCACCGTGGATGTTATAAACGGGTGTTGAAGGGCACAAAAATGAGAATACTTGGAAAGGATATCAAAAACCACCATGATGACGGATTTATTTCCCAATTTGGGTAAGACAGTAATAAAATCCATAGAGATATCCTTCCAAATAGTAGATGGAATCAGGAGTGGTTGTAGTGTTCCTGGCGATTTGATTGTTTCTCCCTTGTTTCATTGACACACATCACATTCAGCTACAAAATTACGAATGTCTTGTTTCATACCATCCTAGAAAAAGGAACGTTTGACCCTGTCATAGGTTTTGGTGAACCCGGAGTGCCCCGCTGTGAGAGTAGCATGAAGCTCAAAAAGTACTGTGGATTGAAGCTTTGATTGTTTAATTAAATACAAATGACCTTTGTATCAAATTTCATCATGGACCCAAGAGTACCCTAGGGAAGTTGGAGCATTGGACTGCAATTGGTGGATAAACTGCGAACTTTTGGGATCTTGTAGCCATTTCTGGCGAACGACTTGGAGCCAATCTGGTACAATGAATGAAAGAGAAAAAAGGGATCCTTCATCTTCATATTTTCGGGAAAGTGAATCCTCAACCACATTGTCTTTTCCTTTCTTATAAATGATCTCATAATCATATCCAAAGAGTTTAGTCACCCATTTTTGTTGTTCTGGGGAGGAAATGCATTGTTCCAGAAAATACTTGAGGCTTTGATGGTGTATATTAATTTGGAAACATTTCCCCAACAGATAAGGATGCCATAGATCCATGACATGCAAAATATCCAACATTTCCTTTTCATAGATGGATTTGCCTAGATTTCTTTCAGATAGTTGCTTGCTGGTAAAGGCCAAAGGTCGAACCTCTTGCATAAGGACATCACCAATTCATTTCCCTAAGGCATCACATTCCAACATAAAGGTATTTGTGAAATCAGGAAGGGCGAGGACTGGAGTGGTGCACATGGCCATAGTCAAGGTTTGAAAAGCTTGAGCAGTGGCTGGAGTCCAAGTGAAAGAGTTATTTTTTAGGAGAGCAGTGAGAGGTGCTGCAATCTTCCCATAATTCTTAACAAACTTGCGATAATACCCTATTAAGCCTAGAAATACACACAAGATCTTAAGAGTCTTTGGGTGAGGCCAGTCTTGCATAGCTTCAATTGTTTTAGGATCCACCCTGACGCCATCTTTTCCAACCAGATGACCCAAGTATTCTACTTCTGAGGCGCCAAAAGCACATTTAGATTGTTTCAAGAAAAGTTGGTGTTGAGAGAGTAGATGGAGAACTCGATCCACATGAGCAAGATGGTATGTCCAGGTTTTTCTATATATGAAGATATCATCAAAGAAAACTAAGACAAAATTGTGAAGAAAAGGATGGAAGACATGATTCATGAGGCTTTGGAAGGTGGGGGGGGCATTAAACAAGCCAAAGGGCATGACCAAAAACTCATATTGTCCCTCATGATTTCTAAAGGAAGTCTTTGGAATGTCTGCCTCTTTCATATGTATCTGGTGGTAGCCTAAACAAAGATCTAGTTTAGTGAAGAATTGGGTGCCACTCAATTCATCCAAGAGGTCATCAATGACAGGAATGGGGAATTTGTCTTTGATGGTAAGTTTGTTGAGGGCACGAAAGTCAGGACACATTTGCCAAGAACCTTATTTCTTCAGGACCATGACCACAAGAGATGAGTAGGGGCTCGTACTAGGGTAGATAACGTCTGCATTAAGGAGTTCATGGAAAATTTTCTCAATTTCATTTTTTTGGGAAAAGAGGTGACGATACGGACGAATATTGGGAGAAAGGATTCCGGGTACAAGGGGAATATAATGATCATGAACACCATGGGAAGGAGGGAGGCCTTGGGGAGTGGAAAATATTGATTGATGTTTAGAAAGGATGGCTTGGAGGTATTACAGTACCGAGGGTGTCTATGTTGCTTGTATGGCATGGAGTTGGGTGATAACACCAGAATGAACCTTTTTGAGCAGCTTTTCCATGCAATGGGAACTAATGATCTTAGGTGAACCGACGGTGATGAATTGAAACTTATATTGGTGGCTCTCCTGTTCGAATTGCATAGTTAAGTATTTAAAATCCATGGGAATGGGACCCAAATTCCTTAGCTAGTATGCACCCAACACAATGTCACAACCTCCCATGTCAATAGCAAACATATGGGATTTCAGGTGGTATTCACCAATTTGGAGATGCACATTTTCAAAACGCCCTCCACATTTCATGGAACCACCATTGGCAATCATGATTTGGAAATTATTGATGGCATGGATGTAGCAATGAGTTTCTTGGGCAATGCGGCAATGAATAAAATTATGGGTGCTACCACTATCAACTAGAATGATGACCTTATGATGGTTGATGTAACCGATTAGCTTGAGGGTTTGGGGAGCGGACAAGCCAGTGAGAGCATTGAGGGAAATGACCGGTTCTACTTTGGGAGGATCTGAAGGAGGGGTTATGTCAGTGGATTCAGGTGACTCAGACACAGAGGGAGTTTCTTCATATTCTTCCAAAATATCCTTGGAAATGGCCATAAAAATATTTTTTTCTTTACACTTGTGGCCCGAGTTTTATTTTTCATCATAGTTATAACAAAGGCCTTTGAGTTGGCATTCAACCATTTCAGCCCTGGTCAATTTTTGGATCTTTAGTGGAGCAAAGGGAGTAGTGGGATTTACTGGTTTAGGACGAGGGATAAAGGAGGGTTTGCAGTTTTGAGAAGATACAACCTGTTGTGCTTCTTTATCTCTTTTGGTAGCCTCCACCCAACTCTCAGGCCGAGCCATAAGGACATGGGCCCGAATTTGATCCTTGAGGCCATTGATAAAACACTCTTAGAAAAAGGCATCACACATGCTCTCTGTTCTAAAATCTAGGCGCTCAAAGGAAGCTATAAAGTCTTCCATTGTTCCTAATTGTTTCAGCTTTGTCAAATGGCTCAAATGGTTGGTGTCAATGTCAAAGCGTTCATAAAGATCTACCAAAAAGTGTATCCAAGAAATATACCATTGACAAGAATTTTTTCTCCATTGCCAGCATTGCCAACATTCTTGATCTATGTGGAGAACACCATACCGGAGTTTGGCCAAGTCATCTGTAATGTTGTATAAAGAGAAGTAATGTTCCATTTGGGTTACCCAACCAGTGGGGTTCAAACCATCAAATTTGGTCACATCCACCTGCGGAAGGCGTAGGTCACGTTGAAAGTGATGGTTCTGCAAGGTATGGGAATGAGAGGAATGGTCACCTTCAGTATGTGGAGGTGAGGAAGAGGAAGAGTTATCTGTAGGGATATACAGTTTGGTACAGAGTGCCGAAAGGAATGATTCAAGTTGGGTTGTGAGGTCTTGCTTGATTTCCCCCATTCAGGACTGCATGGTTGTATTGATGGCAACAACATTGGCACTGAGTTGTTTCACTTCTTGTTGGGTCTCAATGAGACCAGATTGTAAGGTGTTGAAGCGAGATTCGAAGTCTTGGCTATGAGTATGGGCCATGAGGATGGGGAAACTGAAAAGGGGCAGGCGAGGTAAAAAAATTTGCTGAAAAATTATATGGATGAATTTGATAAGGGAGAAGAGATGAATCCAATGGAATAGCTCTGAAGAATACTGCAGAGAGGAAATTCCCAAATGCTTAACCAGAAGGAAATGTGTATTTACTTGGCAACCCAAACATAGTTGCATGGCAATAGATCTTGTCTATTTTAATTTCTTTATGTTTCTATCCCCAAGGGTTAGGTATTCAAGGGTTATATAGACAAGAGTTTTCCCTATGCTATAGCTCTCTGATATATGTGCGGGTTCCAACAGTAGTACTCGGCCCAATATCTTAGGGCACTAACTAAGGAGGATAGACCGTACCCTTATCCGTACTACCCGACTACCCAGGTACTAGAGAGTATCTTCCTGAGTGTTGTTCTCGGTGACACTATAGCAGTCAGGCAACCGATCGATTTATCTAAAGAGGGCTTTAGGTAATCTAGGATGATCCATACACAGGTGTTATCTAATGCACTACCACTCGAAGGGGTACCAATAGGGGTTACAAGGGTGGCCAATAGATGTGCACTTAAGTACCACTTGTATTTCATTCATGTATGAATCTATCAACCGCGAGTTTATGCACGTAACAACAGATCTTTGTGGCTTAAATACACCGGAATATGTCTCTACCCTAAAAAAAAAAAATTAACCCAAATTTTTTTCCGAGGAAAGTGCTCTGATACCACTTGTAATATACCAGATATAAAATGTATGCAGAACATAAATAAAATGCTATTAATGGAATAATAACAACAATATAACCAGAAAATTCACCACAATAACACTGAAATCATATAAGAATAACAACAAAAATAACACTTTGAATATGAAAGTAATGTTCACGAGCCTCTTCGAGGGGGCAACCTCCAGTTGAGAAGATCTCTATTACAATAATATCCAAGCTAGGTTTCTCATACTGTCGACTCCTATTTATACTAAAAGGAAGCATCTAGAGGAAGATCCTTATAGAAGCGAAAGCTTCTATTAGGTCTTCTTACATCTTCCTTATTCTATTTTATTGAAAAGCCTTACTAATATTGACCTTTATTACATCCAAATATATTGTTCTACCTATGTGCGGGTTAGGACCCTAACAGAATAGTTTGATCAATTCAAAGTGGCGATAACAATAGCTCCTACATTGCAGAGTCCAAACTTCTTTAAATATTTTTTGTTGTATACTTTTACTTTAGGCCATTCCATTGCAACAATGCTCACTCAAAAGGATGAGAAACAAAATCAAGGCCACATTTCATTTAAGAGGACTAGTCTACAAGGGGATGAATTAAGCTACCCTGCAATGGAAAACAATCTGTTGTTGTATACAATGCCATTAAGAAATTCATGCCTTTCATTTTGAAGAATCACTCCAAAATTGTTGTTCCTCACCTAGCAGTAATATTGTTGTTTGTTCAAAAATATCTAGGGGAACAAAGAGGAAATTGGATGGCAGACATGAAGGAATATGAGCTTGAGTTTAATCCCACCAATGTCATGAAATTTCAGGGCCTTTATAATATGGAAACTGAGGCTATGGACTCTGAATATCAACTCAAATATGGCTAGGAAAAAGAATGTCATTATGCATGTAGCAATATCCTTGTGTATCTACACTCAAAGATTCCTCTTATGATGATCTCAATAAATACTTGTAATATGGAACCACTCCAAACCATCTAAATCCTAAAAATAAAATAGCTCTTGGGTTCAAATATGTACACTATTGACTTTTCAATAACATTATCTTCAAAAGGAATTATGACAATGTTATTCTCCAATTCTTGGATAAATAAGATTTTGATAGAGTCCTCAATGAATTGCATGAATTTACATTAGGAGTACTCTTTGTTGGAGAGACTACAACTCACAAAATACTGAGAGTAGGTTACTATTGGCCTACAATATTTATTGATTCCAATTTTTATGAAAAAAACTATAAATTCTGTAAGAAATGTGTCAGACGAGAGAAAAGAGTTGTTGTCCCTCTACAACCTATGTGTTGGCATTGGAAGTCACTCCTAGATTGCAGTAGGAGTAGAGCCTGGTGCCCATCAATTTATGTCACGATTTTGTTTTAAATGGGGTGATCGGATGTGAGTGAACTCAAAACAATATCATTTAACTCAAAAAACTAGGCCAGAAATGCATAGGGAAGTGAGGGCCATAACTAACTTCAGTCAGGAATTTGAGTTAAAGTGACAGTAGAGGGAATACTAGGGAGAAAAGAGGGGAGACTGCTCTGGGCATCAGGCCTTCCAACAACTTGGGAAAGAAAAATGAGACACTAAAATGTGCCTAAATGACACAGTGATAACTGCACACTGATCAAACCTATCATACTATGCAGCCACGACCATTTGGCTGGATCCTCCAATTCCAAATCATTCAGTGTAAGATGAAAAAGACAACGTGGGAGACTGCTTAAGACTGGTGTAGAGATTGCAGTGACCAATCATACGTCATCCTATAATGCGATACCCTCAGCTGGATCCTCCAATGTCGAGTGTTGTAAACAACTAACAAACAAAATAAAAAGGAAAGAGAAGATGACTTCCATTAATTTGACAGTCTCAAATAAAAATACATAACCAGAGCTTCCTCAAAATTTTTACAGTTGGGAGCTAAGCTCAACCATCGATACCTTATAAAATACAAAAATTGAGTACATATACTCAGAAAAATTCACCCAACTAAGGTGTGCTCAGACCTCCAAGGTGTGGCATCCCTTTAGTCAAAACCGGTTGAAAATCATTCATCAGACGCCACCTTAAATTTGCATGGATCTTGCAGGGGGGTAGCTGAGCCATTAAATGTTGAGTTAGCATGTGCAGACTTCTTTGGTTAGTCGAGGACTCGACATGGCTTCTTTGAAAAAAAAAACAGCACACAGGACCGTCTCGGGCAGACTGCCTGCGGGATCCTCCATACCTTACAATTAATGAGTGAGGAGAGGTTTCAACCACCTCCTCCCACCTCCATTTACTCCTAGTAGGGACCAGGGTTGAGACCGAGTCAGACTGGCACCTGGAGATTGCGACGATCGCTTCTGCAATTAAACCTGGCTTGTTTGGCCCTTTTGCACAACTCTTTCTATTTCCCTGAGTGACCATGGGCCGTGACCCTATGCTTATCCTCAAAGGCTCTTTCAGCATTTCAGGGTTCAGGGTTTTGAAATGAAATGGAAGATAAAAACCCCTTACCCTTGGAAGTCCCGGTAGATGAAATGTCGACATGGCCTTAATCGTGTGCCACATGTCCCTCTGGATGGACGCTTGCGATGATGTTGGTGTTTTGGGACTTGTTTCATCATATGGTGTGCACTAGTGCCTTTTCCCCAGGCTTGTTTCTCTATGATTGGGTGCCAATATTGTGGGACCAACTCTTGAGAGATTTCGGCGCATCGCGTCTCGCATTTGGGAGGAGGTTGATCCTCATTCTTCAAAGTTGTGATGCACAAAGTGGTGAAAGAGCCTAATCGTGTGCCAGGCATCCCTCTGGATGGACGGTCCTGATCATCTCAGTAATATTGTGGGCCCAACTCCTGAGCTCTTTTGGCGCTTCGTGTCTCGCAGCTGGGAGGAGGATGATCCTTGTTCTTCAAAGTCATGATGCATGAAGAGATGATAGAGCCTAATCATGCTCCACGCGTCCCTCTGGATGGACAGTCCTGAACATCTCGGTAATATTGTGGGCCCAAATCCTGAGCGCTTTCGGCACTTCGTGTCTCATGGATGGGAGGGAGCTGCTCCTTGTGCTTCAAAGTTATGATAGGAGAGGTGGCGACATAGCCCAATCGTGGTGCCACGTGTCTCTCCTTGATCAGATGGCCCATAACACTTTCAGCGATATTGTGGGCTCAACATTAAAATCTCTTTTCATTTCGTGACTCGTAAGTTCATGGGTTGAAGACCCTCGGCTCCTCTTTTCCAAACTCTCGATAACTGAGATGGCGATATGATTCTGGCTCCTTTCCTTGTCAGCTCCCTCCACACATAACCATCATCCAGGGATCAAGTGCTAGCGCCTCTCGCAGCTCGCGACCTCGCGAGTTGGAGTGTCAAACTTTGGCATTCTCCCCTTGTGAAGTCTCGAGACACAGTGGTCAACGATGGTTGACTCCCCTTTGAACACTTCTCGTAACTCATGATCTCGCGCAACCAAAGGATATGGTCCACCCTCCGAACTCATGAACCCCGAGTTCAAGAAATAATCCCATTCTTAAATTGATCGTGATCAACAACCCTCGTAACTTCTCGAGTGCTCCATAGAGAATTCCGACCATTCACTTTATTGAAAACTTCTGCGCTATACTTGGCGCGACTCAGTTGACTGCAATTACCCACCGATCGTTGCTCTACCCTATTGATGAATCCTTGCCATTGAAAACAAAATGCCCACTCGCTTGATCTTAAGCCTGAAAAGGACTTCTTTTGTGTGTTGCTCTTGGTGCTCATGACTACGCCCTTTGAATAAAATGCCTTTGTTGGACTTTTAGGCCTTCTTCTTCGCAGCTCGGGCTACGGGCTCAAAGGAGAGAAAACAACCCAACCTTCTTAACAAGAATTAATGTTAACATTAGCCTCCATGGGGGATATAGTCATCCCTGTGATGATCTAAGAACTCATTTGCAGCTTCAGTGCCTTGCTATTGGGCTATGGAGTCATTTACTAAGACAAAAAATAAAAATAAACAAAAAACCAAAAGGACAATATTTAGAAACAAAGGAGTCGTCTAAGTCTCAAACAAAACATTTCTTTAGAAAATGCCCATTGACTGGGCTATTGAAAACCTCTTCACCCTCCAAATTTTGTAACCTGTACCTGTTATTTGAGAAAACCTCAGAGATTTTAAAGGGCCCGATCCATAGGGCATCAAACTTGTTGTGTTTTCCCTTATCCTGTCTAGGTGCATCCCACTTAAGAACCAAATCCCCGATCTCAAACTCCTTCTTCCTGACCTTCCTATCAAAGGCCTCTTTGACCTTTTGTTGATGACTATGAGATGTGTCCATCACTTGTTCCCTGATCTGTTGTACTTCCACCATATGATGAATCCTTCTGACCATATGATCTGGCTCCCCTTCATAATCTTGAAAGAACTTCTCTATAGGTAAGGTGAGCTGAGTGGGAAAAACCACCTATGTTCTGTAAACTAGCTAAAAAGACAAGGTGCCCAGGGAATTATTCGTTGTTACTCGATCGGCCCATAGAGAAAATCTGAGCTTTGAATCCCAAGCCCTCTTATTGTCTTCCAGTAATATTTTAATGAGCTTGATTAGGATTTTATTGGAAGATGTTGCCAGTCCATTTCCTTGAGGATAATAGGGGGTGGAGTGAATTAGCAAGATCTGGAACTGCTCACAGAACTTAATCAGAGACTCAAATTTGAACGAAGCAACATTATTAGTGACAATCCTACTGGGACAGCCAAATCTCTCTATGATATCCTCTAGGAAGCTGATAATTACTTTGTGTGATGCACTTCTGGTGGGGGCAGCTTCTATCCACTTGGTGAAATAGTATGTTGCAGTCAGGATCCATCTGTGTTGGCCACTTGAGGTAGGATGGATTTCCCTGATGAAGTCCAACCCCCATTGTTGAAAAGGTGTTGAAGCTACTACAGGCTTCAGTGGTAGTGGTCTAAGTTATTACTTTCCTGAGAAATTTTGGCATTTGATGTAGGCTTTGATTTCTCTGCAAACATCAGTGAGTAAAGTGGGCCAGTAATACCCAACCCTAAGGATTTTTTGAGCTGTGGTATTCCAAAAATAATTTCCTCCACAAAGGTCGTTATGGAATTCAAATATAACCTTATGGGATTCCTGTGGGTTCAAACGCCTCAGCAACACCCCTAGAGGATCTCTCCAGTACAATACTTGGTCAATGAGGCAATATTTGACCGCCTTGAGTTTTAAATATTTTACCTTACTTTTACCCATTCCATCAGGGGGCCTCAACTCCTGCAGAAAGTACAAGATGTCTCGATACCAGGCACATTCTGTTAGTGGCAAGTCATCCTGAGATATTTGGTTGAGAAACTCATCTTGTTGAGTTCCTGAGAAAGTATTTATCAGACTAACCCCCAAGGCTCTGCAATTGGAGTCAACCAGTAACTTGGCCAAACCCTGCCCTTTAACCAACTTGGTGGGATTTATTTCCAGGTCAAACTCAAGGATGTTAGCAATCCATTTACCTCTTCTCCCATCTATTTAGAGTTGTACAAGGATGTCCTTGACAGAGGCCGAAGGAACATATGCCGTCACTTTTGAGTGCAAGACATAGACTCTGAAAGATTTGAGAGATTTCACCAAGGCATAGGCCTATTTCTCCATGATTTCATACCTAATTTCTGCATCTCTTATTGCTTTATTGAAGAAGGAAATGGGTTGCTCTCACCCTTCTTCATTTTTTTGCAATAAGACCACTGCTACTGTATCAAAAGAAGTGAAAGAAAAGACTAGGAAGTCTTTGGAATAGTCAGGACTGATTAGCATAGGTGCCTTAGTCAATGCCCTTTTTATTTGGAAAAAAAGATTCCCTGGGTTCAGTAGTCCATTTCACTTCATTACCCTTTTTGAGCATGGATGTGATGTGTTTCACCAGTTCAACAAAATTTGAGATGAACCTCCTTAGAAAGTTAATCTTTCCTAAAAAGGCCTGGACTTCTTTCTTAGACCTGGGAAGTGATAGGGTTTGAATTGCCTCTACTCTGCTGGGATCAATTCTCACTCCTTTTGCTGATACTATATGGACTAACAACTTCCCCTCCATCATAGTAAACAAATATTTCTTGGGATTTAGGGAAATTCCAAACCTCTGGCATTTCGAGAAAACTTTCTATAAGTGATAGTAGTGTTCTTTATCATACCTGGAGAAGATTGTGATGTCGTCCAGATAGGTCACCACAAAATGGTCTTTCTCCCCGATGAAGGCTATGTCCATGGCTCGCTGAAATGTTGCTCTAGCATTCATTAGTCCAAACGACATTTTGGCATACATGAATGTGCCCCAAGGAGTGGTGAAGGTTGTCTTTTCCCTGTCCTCTGGCATGATCGATATCTGATTATAGCCAAAAAATCCATCAATCATGGATATCCTAGATGCATCAGTTACACTCTGCAATATGTGTTCCATCTTAGGTAGGGGGTAATTGTCCTTTCTTGAGCTTCTGTTCAGATTCCTGAAGTCGACGCAAAGCCTGATCTTGCCACTTTTCTTCCTTACTAGGACCAAATTGGTCACCCATTCAGAATATCTCAAGGGGAAAATGATTTGGGAATCTAACAAATTATTCACTTCCTTTTCCATGACAGGCAGTAGCATGGGATTTATCTGTCTTAGCTTTTTCCTAAATGGCCAAGCCTCTTCCTTCAGTGGGATATTGTGTTTAATGACGGATGTGTCATATGTCTTGAGAAATTCATAGGTCCATGCAAACAGATCAACGAATTCTATTAATAACTTGGTATATTCGGCCCTCTGTTCTCTGGTCAAACTGCTTGACAACTTGACAAACTTAGGTTCCTTCTGTGTGCCAGTGTTGCACTCAGCTGTGTCAACATCTTCATCTAAAACCCTACCCTTTACTGCCACATCATTCCCATCGAACAATATTTCTAAAGGGACTATCCCCCTTAGAATGTGATTACTGGGAAACTGAACAATATGGTGATTAACAATTTTATTTAAGAATACCTCAAAGTGAAGGTTTCCTTCAGGATCAGGGTCCTGCTCAATGTGCAATGCAAAAAACTCATCAACGGACTGAAGAAATTTTTCGATTTCAAGATCATCTTCGAATACCTTCCAATGCTTTACATTGTCTAGGATGGATGGCCTGTATTTTATCTCAACATCATATTTGACCATAGACAGTAGAGGGATCTTGAACCATCTAGATGAAACAACTAAAGAATTGGCCACAACATTATCCTCCCTTGGGAAAAAAGAAATGTTGAAAGCTGAGAAGAAACTATCAATCAAGTCCCATACCTTGTTCCTATAACTTATGAGTCGAGGATGCTTGGTCTGATAGACATTCCTGACTTGTTGGATTATCAATTCTGCATCTTCGAACACTGCCATCTCCCTTATTCCCATTTCTTTTGCAGCCCTCATGCCCAGAACAAGATCTTCATACTCTACCACATTGTTGGTGGTTTCAGATTCCATCTTGTATGACAGGGATATGGTCTCTTGAGAAGGTGACATCAAAACCACTCCAGCGCCAACACCTTCGCTAGAAGAAGCTCCATTGAAAAACATTTTCCAAATGGAGGTGTTTGGAGGAGGTGTCCCATGATCAAATAAGGGTTTCTTTTTTATCAAGAAAGGGGCTTCAGGAGCATCGGTGATCTACAATAAACTAGACCCCAAATCAGTGTCCAATGCAAAGATGGGATGATTGGTGGGGTTTGCTTGATCATTGACAATATAGGCTATCTGGGCTTCTCTGTACAACCTCCTATGCTCCCCTCCAAAGACTGGAATGGAAGCATATGTGAGATCCATCTATAATGTTCCTCCAAGATTTTTAATCCAAGATCTTGACAGCAACATGCCAAAATTGGGAGGAACGTCGGCCACTACAATGTCCATGACCACACTCTTCATGGGCAGCTAAAACAGAGAGACCTCCAAGTCTTTGATGACTCCAAGACATTGCACCCTCCTTGAATCAAAAGAGTACAATTTATGATAAGCCTTTGTCACTTCCAGTACCAATTCTTCCATGACTATTTTGGGCATAAGGTTACGGGAAGCCCCTAAATCCATGAGGCAATTATGTAGTACTTTATCATGTATGTTCAGGGATGTGTAGAAAGGAGGGGATGAATCATCTCTATCTTCTACCATGGGACCTAGGACGGATGATGGATTTTCATCTTGGAGATTTATTGAGTCCGTGGAAGGTTGGGGGGGCTCAGATTGTAGCAGCTTGGAGAGGGACCTTTTGAAATATTCATTTTTCACTAGTTCGGATAGGGGTACAGGAATTCTAATCTTCTGAATCTCATGCTCAAAACTAAAGGAGGAGAGAGACTTAGAATCTTCCCTTACCTCGAAGACAGGTTCCTTGGCTGCTAGAGAAGCATTCTGAGTTTTCTTTTCTTTAGTAGTAGTTCTTGTAACTTTAGTAGGCCTTTCCGCTATGAGGGGTTGGCCCTGGCTATCAAAATTCCCTTGTTTCTTTTTTGACCTGAGATTGTATCTGTTAGGAGTGTTGTTGTCCCTTTCCCCTTTACTCAACTTGTTGATTTGAGTTTTCATAAGGGATTCTTCATATGCAGATTGAGTCAAATGAGGAAACGGGGAAGTTTCCTCGATGCAGTGGATCTCAAGGTCGAGTTCACCCACTTCCTCCCCTTCTTCATGAGAAACTAGGATATTCTGGAGAGGGGTCTGAATCCTCTGATCATCCCTGTCTCTGCTTCTTTGTTCCTTTGGCAAAGTCTATAGAGTATTGTTACCAAGCCTCTTGAAACCTCTATTATCAGTATTCTGGGGGTTTCTGTACGTGGGCTTCCCCTCTAACTCCCACTTCTCCATCCTAGCCGAAAGGGATTTCAGTACTTTAGCTACCTCATCCATCTGAAGGGGAAGGGGAGAGGAATGGGATGGGGAGGCCTCTGTTCTTCTCCTGGATACGTCTCTGTCAGCTTTATTCCTGAGTCGGTCAACAACTAATATGTTAGACTCTACTTCCATGGCTACATCTTGCATGTGAGCCAGAGTGGTGTCTCTCCTTTCCCTCAGCAGGAGGTAGAAATTAGGATCAAAAGTGCTGGCATAAGTGATCTATGTAGAGGCTTTGAAGGGCTTTATCTCGGTGGGGATATTATTGTACATTTTATTAAATCTTTTCGAGAAGTCAGAGACAGACTCTCCTTCCTTTCTCTTCAAAGACCCAAACTCAGTCATGTAATACATGAAGTCCTTTTGTCTCCCCATTGTCTCAAAAAGGCACTATCCAAAGCCTCAATCCCATCAATAGATCCAGGAGGCAGGGCCCTAAACCATTTTCTAGCCTCGCCTTCAAGACAATGGATGAAAATCCTCATCCATACATATGCATGCATGATAACATGATCGTCTGTAAAACTATAGAAGGCATCAAGGTGTTCTTCTGCAGTTATGTCCCCCCCGCTTGTAAACTTGGGAAACTTCTTGAGGTAACCATCTACTGGAAGGGCATTGAGAGGTTGAGGTAACACAAGGGGAGCATACCTAGAGGCTATAATAGCCTCCATTCTGGTTATAGCGGGATTTGCTCCTACCATAGGGATATTAGGTGGAGGAGAACTTGGAGGAGAAGGAGTTCGAAAAGGGGATACTAGGAATGAGATTCTAGGTGGAAGGGGAAACAATGGGGGATTTAGGGAGGAGGCTAACGGGCTTCAGTCAACAAATGCTTCTCTCTATATAGAAGTGGCAACAGTAACAAGAGGAGTGGTAAATCTAGGAGTGGGGAAATCTTATGTGGTCCTAGGTCCACGCCAAGGTATAGCTTCAGGGGAGAGGGGAGTGAGAAGGTTTTCTCCCTCCAATCCCAGACTAGGAGGGGAAAACTTAGCAGGAACACTCCCAAAATTCAAGAAATGGGAAGCCTCAGAAAAAGGTCTGCTAGGAAGCTGAGGAGAAGAAAATGGAGTTTCTACAGAAGGAGATGGTGGGTTACCTAGTTCAGCGCTAGAATTTTCACGTTCAGAGGCCTTTCCTCTTTCGAAAATCACCTTCGGATCAGCTACAGGTGTAGATAGAGGCAACTGTGGATGGGACCGTGTGTGTCTACCTCTGGAAGCCACAACTAAAACAATAGGTTCACTCCAGTGGAGTCATCACAATGGAGTCACTAGGTGCATAGTAGCAATCTTCAAAGGCTCTGATGCTTGATGCACCTTCAGAATCAGAGGCTCAATGTCGTTCATTCTTGGGGAAAATTTTCAACTTCATCCCCGATAACAGCGCCAGAAATGTTGGCGTTGGAAGTCACTCCTGGATTGCAGCAGGATCAGAGCTCAATGCCCATCCATTTATGTCACTATTTTGTTTTAAATGGGGTGATTGGATGTGAGTGAACTCAGAACAGTATCATTTAACTCAGAAAACTAGGCCAGAAATGCATAGGGAAGTGAGGGCCATAACTAACTTCAGTGAGGAATTTGAGTTAAAGCGAGAGTAGAGGGAAGACTAGGGAGAAAAGAGGGGAGATTGATTTGGGCATCAGACCTTCCATCAACTCAGGAAAGAAAAATGAGACACTAAAATGTGCCTAAATGACACAGTGATAACTGCACACTAATCAAACCTATCATACTATGCAGCCATGACCATTCGGTTGGACCCTCCAATTCCAAATCATTCAGTGTAAGATGAAAAATACAACATGGGAGACTGCTTATGACTGGTGCAGAGATTGCAGTGACTAACCATATGTCATACTACAATGTGCGACCCTTGGCTGGATCCTCCAATGCCGAGTGTTTTAAACAACTAACAAAAAAAATAAAAAGGAAGGAGAAGATGACTTCCATTAATTTAACAGTCTCAAATAAAAATACATAACCAGAGCTTCCTCAGAAACTTTATAGTCGGGAGCTAAGCTCAACCATCGATACCTTCAAAAATACAAAAACTGAGTACATATACTCAGAAAAATTCGCCCAACAGAGGCATGCTCGGACCTCTAAGGCGTGGTGTCCCTTCTTTCACAATCGGACAAAAATCCTTCGTCAGATGCCACCTTAACTTTGCATGGCTCTTGCAGGGGGGTAGCTGAGCCATTAAATGTTTAGTTAGCATGTGGAGACTTCTCTGGTTAGTCAAGGACTCGACATGGCTTCTTTAAAAAAAAAAACCAACACACAGGACTGTCTCGGGCAGACTACCTGTCGGATCCTCCATACCTTACAATTAATGAGTGAGGAGAGGTTTCAACCACCTCCTCCCACCTCCATTTACTCCTATTAGGGACTAGGGTTGAGACTGAGTCGAACTGGCACCTGGATATTGCGGCGATCGCTTCTGCAGGTAAATCTGGCTCTTTTCGCCCTTTTGCACAACTCTTTCTATTTACCCGAGTGACCACGAGCCGTGGCCTTGCACTTATCCTCAAAGGATCTTTTGGCGTTTTGAGGTTCAGGGTTTTGAAATGTAATGGAAGAGAAAAAACCCTTACCCTTGGAAGTCTCGGTAGCGGAAATGCCGACATGGCCTTAGTCGTGCGCCACGCATCCCTCTGGATGGATGGTTGCGATGATGTCAACTTTTGGGGACTTGTTTGATCATATGGTGTGTGCTAGCACCTTTTCCCTAGGCCTGTTCCTCTATGATTGGGTGCCAAGACCGTGGGCCCAACTCCTGAGCACTTTCGGTGCTTCGTGTCTTGTAGCTAGGAGGAGGTTGATCCTCATTCTTCAAAGTCGTGATGCGTGAAGTGGCGAGAGAGCCTAATCGTGCGCCACGTGTCCCTCTAGATGGTCGGTCCTGATCATCTCGGAAATATTGTGGGCCCAGCTCCTGAGCGCTTTCGACGCTTCACGTCTCACAGCTGGGAGGAGGCTGATCCTCATTCTTCAAAGTTGCGATGCACGAAGAGGTGATAGAGCCTAATCGTGCACCACGTGTCCCTCTGGATGGATGGCTTGATCATCTCGGAAATATTGTGTTCCCAACTCCTGAGCACTTTCGGCACTTCACGTCTCGTGAATGGAAGGGAGCTGCTCCTTGTGCTTCAAAGTTACGATAGGCGAGGTGGTGACATAGCCCAATCATGGCACCATGTGTCTCTCCTTGATCAGACAACCCAGAACACTTTCGGCGATACTGTGGGCCCGACATTAAAATCTCTTTGCATATCGTGACTCGCGAGTTCGTGGGTTGAAGACCCTCAGCTCCTCTTTTCCAAACTCCTGATACTCGAGATGGTGATACGAGTTTGTCTCCTTTCCTTTTCATCACCCTCCACACGTAACCATCAGCTAGGGCTCAAGTGCTAGCACCTCTCGCAGGTCGCGACCTCGCGAGTTGGACTGTTGAACTTTGGCATTCTCCCCTTGTGAAGTCTCGAGATGCAATGGTCAGCGATGGTTGAATCCCCTTTGAACACTTCTTGTAACTCATGATCTCGTGCAACCAAAGGATATGGTCCGCCCTTCGAACTCACAAACCCCGAGTTTAAGAAATAATCCCACTCTTAAACTGATCGCGATCAACGACCCTCATAACTTTGCGATTGCTCCATGGAGAATTTCAACTGTTCACTTTCTTGAAAACTTCTGCACTATACTTGGCGTGACTCGGTTGACTGCAATTACCCACCAACCACTTCTCTGCTCTGTCGATGAATCCTTGCCATTGAAAACAAAATTCCCACTCGCTTGATCTTAAGCCTGAAAAGGACTTCTTCTATGTGCTTCTCTTGGGGCTAATGACTATGCCCTTTGAATAAAATGCCTTTGTTGGACTTTTAGGCCTTCTTCTTCATAGCTCAGGTTACGGCCTTGAAGGAGAGAAAAAAACCCAACCCTCTTAACAATAATTAATGTTAACACTATGGATGTTTAAGAACCAATTTAAAAATGGGGAATGGACATTATAAGGGAGAACAACCCTCATTTATCAAAGTAGCATAAGTACATCCTGACCACCAATGATTATTTTGTCCAATGGATGGAACCATTACCAATAATAAAGGTAAATGAAGATGTAGCAATCAATTTCCTGGAACAACAAATCATCACAAAGTTTGGAGTGTCCACTACCCTTTCTTTTGATAGTGCTACATATTTTCATTCTTTAAAATTAACTGAGTTTTCTCTAGACAAAGGAATCATTTACAATTTTGCATTTGATTACTACCCTCGAAGTAATGTTGAAGTTGATTCTACCAATAAGAACTCGAATTCTATCATGATCGAATTGTAGATGAGCAATAGAGAAATTGGCACAATGCTCTACCAAATTATTTATGGGATGATACAATAACACAAAAATCCTCCATAGGAACATCCCCTTATTTCCTAGTGTATGGAAAAGAATCCATAACCCCCTAATGCATTTTTTCCTTCCCTCTAAATATCCAAACAATCATATAAGAAAAAATATCGAGTCATTTAGACCAGAGTAGACACCTTGGTCAAAATTGAGAAGGAAAGAGTGAAATAAAAGACAAATTTCGTTACACATCAACAAATCATTAAATGATGGTATGATAAGAAATATATTGGTGAAAAATATTTTCACATTGGTGATTTGGTTCTGAAGTTGATCCGGATTATTTTCGGCATGAAATGAGAGTGGAAATATAACACAAAAATATACAAAGTCATTTCAATAATGACAATAATATAACAAAGATATATAGAAAATATAACAAGAGATGCATATATACAGTAATACACAATTTGTATTAATGTGTGAAATGTACAGAACTGTAAAAATATAGAGTGAAATACTCACTACAATGATGGCATCTTATCTCTGAGAAAATATGTGATGACTACTCACATTAAAAATAAGATGATTGTTACAATGAGTCTCCAAGGAATTTTTAATATAAAGAAAATCCAAAACCCTAACCTTGGAATATGAAAAGACAACAGATCTGTGTACCCCATTTTGGGTAGTTTGGTGTATCAAGTTCCCTGGGGTGTAACTTTGTAATACAGTCTCCATTTGGGGCGCATGATAGCTCATTGGAAAGGTATCGGCGAGGATATTCATTTTGGGGGATCAATAAAAGCCTTTGGCTATCATTTAGGTTTTATATCCTGAAAAAACTTCATTTTGGCCCTCAAAATGGACCCAAAGGTTTAGGAACCGAAAAAATGCTAAAAATAGTAAGTTGCCAGAAAATTATTTTGAGCCAGTTGGAATAGGTGGGTGGCCACTGATATACACTTGTATCAAACCTCCTTCCTTAGGAATAAATGGTCTCCATTGTGTTGAGTTCTCAGGGGAGAGGGGAAATCGTTTTCTAAATCTGAATCTTGGTGAGCTACTTTCCTTGTTGGAGACATTGTGTTGCTTGGTCTGTAGAAGGTTGTCACGAACCTACTACTAGAAAGGTTGAATTTTTTTAACCAACATGTTGTATATTGTCTTTATGAGGCATTGTGTAGGAACAATTGTAGGTGAAGAAACAATATCTTGTTTATCTTTTGCAATTTTCTTATGTTGGATGGAAGGTGTTGAGGATGCAATGGTTGTAGTGGCCTTATGTTCACCTTTTGAATAGTTTGCGAAGAGGATGCATTTTGAAGTATGAGATATTACCTTGCACCACTATTTTGGTGGAACAATAGTCGGAACTACCTCTGGTATCCTGTAGATATGACCCCTGAGAGTAACAATGACACTATGAGGTCGAGATTCATAAACAACATGATGTTTCCACATATATGGTTGGCCCAAAAGAACATCAGAGACATCAAGAGGGGAAAGAACACATGATACCGCATCCTTGAAGGGTTGGATGCCATAGGACATGTGGTACTTCTGGCTAACACAAATATCTCATCCCTGGAAAAGCCACCCGATCTTGTATGGTTGTGGGTGTGGTGTTGTCGACAATCCAAACGATTTGAAGACCTCATCTGAGATGAGGTTATTCTAGATTTTTCTATAAACAATGAAATGAAACAGGGTCCCATTCACCCACATCTCTTAATGGAAGAGGCACTCCCCCTCTTCAGGATCTGCAAGTTCTTTTGTTTGAATTGTTGTAGTGACGACAATAGCAGTGGGATTTGTGTCAATAATTTGTCTCCTTCCATTATTTTCTAAATCATATTTCGAATCAGGTTTCATCTCTTTTTCTTTGATCTCAACCACCAATGACTATTTTTAGCGACATACATCAGTTTTGTGGAAATCACACCACTTTCCAGTGTCCTTCTTTTTCTTTCCATTACCCTTCCTTTTTTGTGGCTTGGACTGGTTGTTGGAAGACTGTTTGTTATGGTCATCTTTATCATTATTTGGTTTTTGAATATTTGCATACTCAAACACCCGTTTGTTCTGGTTCTTAAAATTCTACTCGATTTTAACTGCATATCGATAAGAAACACCCAGTGATGAGATTTCTAGAAAATCGATTTTAGTTTGGATGTATCTATGTAGAGCCCAATGGTATTTCAGAACCAAATGTCGCTCGGATTCTTTGATACCCACCTTGATGCGCAAGTTAGTGAAGGTATTTGTGAACTCTGACACATCTTGCCCCTCTATTGACTTAGCATGGTCCATCTCATGTACTGGTCTTCATAGTTTCCAACATGGTAATATTGTTCCTTGATTGTATCCACAAAAAAATACTAAGTGGGCGCGACCCCATATATTCCAAGATCCTTTGTGGAACATTTCTCCCAGTAAGTTTCCCACCAATGTTTTACATGGGGGAGATCCTTAAGGAGTGTGAAGGCGATGTTTTCCTTGTCAAAAAAATTGTGAACAAAGAAATATACTTCTAGCATATTTAATCATATGTATAGGGAATATGCATCTATCTTACCTTCAATTACGAGAATATAAAAATTAACATGTACCTTGAAAGGAAAGGTTCTTCCAAAGTGGTCTCTTAATGAAGATACGCTTGCTTCTATCGACAGACATTGAAGAATGTGGAAAAAATTATGCATCATTTCATCCCTCTGTCGTGTGATAGCTTGTTCAACCAACAGATTGATAGAATCTTATGCTCTGTCATTTTTATTTTTTTCCGCCATGGAGGATTTCTTGGGCGTGCGAGAGAGATTTTCCTCAAGAGAGACAATATAGAGACCCAACTTTCTATACTCATACCTCATCAGGGACATGCACTAAAAAATGATCAAGAGTATCCTTCTCTAACATCACTGATTTAGATTATTTTCAACACGAAATCAGAGTGTAGATATAACATAGAAATATGCAGAGTTATTTCAAGAGATAAAATAATGTAATAAATATATATCGAAAATATAACAAGAGGCACAAATATACAGTAACACAATTTCTATTAATGTGTGAAATGTACAAAACTATAAAAATACAGAGTGAAAGACTCGCTAGAATGATGGAAGATTATATTTGAGAAGAGATGTCTACTCACATTCACAAGAAGATGATTGTTACAATAAGGCTCCAAGTCCTTTTTAATATAAATAAAATCCAAAACACTAACCCCAGAAGATGAAAAGCCAAAAGATTTGTGGACCTTGTTTTGGGTAGTTTGGTTTATAAACTTCCCTGGCGCATAACTTTGGAATACGATCTTCGTTTGGGGAGAAATATAGATCATTGGAAATATATCATCGAGGATATTCATTTTTGTGGATAAATGAAATCCTTTGGCTATCATTGAGGTGCTCGATCCAAAAAAAAACTTCATTTAGTCCTTCAAAATGGCCCTGAATGTTTAGGAACCGAAAAACTGCTAAAAATAGTAAGTTTCTAGAAAACTGTTTTGAGATAGTTGGAATAGGTGGGTGTTCATCGATATCCACTTGGATTAGAAGTGGGATAAGACACATGAAGAAAAAGGGGAACATTCAAAATTCAAACAAATGTGGCTTGGTCCCTTCCTGGTTAAAGAATAGATTGTCTCAACCAAGTATAGATTGCAAAACCTTAAAGGAGAGGTATACCTCCTTCCTACCAATGGCCAAGGATTGAAAAAATACTTTAGTTAGTTGAATATGGATAGTTGAATTGTACATAAATAATGAGATTTCCCCCTCATTTCCTATTTTTCTAGATTTCTTAACTTTCCTTTCTTTCCTGCTTGGTTCTATTTTTATCTTCCACCTTCTTCCTATTTGTTTCAATTTTTCTTTTTAGATTTATCCCTCCCAAAACCCCCTGATTACTCATAAAAATATCATTGTTTCTAACATCCAATTCTCATAGTATCATGTCATACAATGACTCAGGGTTATGGAAATCAATTTTTGACATTGAGACAAGACACTAGTTTTTCTTGTATTCCCATGACTACCGCAATCTAATATTCAAGGATGATAATTTGTAGAGGAACGCTTCTAAAGAAATACACTAGATTTAAAATTTTCATATTTTTCAAGGGTAGGTAATTGATCACTTTTGAAGGAACATGTACACTTACATTGAAATAAATGGTTAATGTTTTCACGAGGAAGAATATGTAGTTTTTCAAGGCATATTTCTCAACAAGATATCTCATCTATAAGAAAGAATCTCTAAACAAATATCATAAATAGGTGTCATACCACATGCATTTAAGGGAATACTGAAATCCCCCACTCACCTCCCTCTGAAACAAAAGAAAGAAGAAAGTATGTTTAAATGTAAAGGCTTGGGAAAGGAATTTCAGATCATGCAAGACATGCAAGTACCTTCTTCGGGGATATGCATGCTCCCTGGTAGTGAAGAAATTCATATGATTTTGTGGTGACTCAATCAAGGCTACAAATGCTTGCTGGAAATGGAGAAACACCGAATATATGTAATAATTGACCTATAATTTCAATATTCTCGATGCATGTCTACCTTGTAAAAACGCAGTTGCCTCTCGAGATAAATAATCCTAATGAAATAAAGTTATATTTAAAAAAAATTGGACTATGACTAAGAACCCATTCGGTCTAGGTATAAATTATTCACAAACTTCAAAATTGAATGGGACCTACTAAGACTTTGTTTTACATATTATTTGAAGTAAATCTATTGATTTCCAGAACTAGCTTTGTCTTGATAATATCTAATTAAGAGATTCATGAATTCATCCAGTGTGTTTCCAATCGTTGTGCTAGAAACAACACCTTCACCTAATTTCTTCACTTCAACTCCAAATCCTTTTCTCTAAGTGAAAAATTGGTTCCCCCTTCCACCATTCCTCTTGCAATTTTTGGTTCCTAAAAAAAAAAATTGAACCTTTTCTTACACATTATTTTGGTCACCTCAGTGACCAACTGACAACATGTGCTCATGTTCCCTAAAAATATTAAAATTGAATTTCTCCATCAGAAAAATGGTTTGTTTTTCCTCATTCAAAAACTATAACAAGGAAGGTTGTTGCACCCTGATGTATGCATGGGGTGCGACAATTCTTGATCGTCGTACTCTGCACTAAAAATGGGCTGTGACGATTCTTGATTGTCATACTCCACACTAAAACTAGATTGTGACATCGTTGCATGATACCTATACATAGGGTGTGATGATGCTTAAGCAAAGGAAAAGTAAAAATTCATGAATGTTCTAGAAGGGAATCTTCTAGAAGATGAGGTGGCCTGCGATCGGTTTGGATTTTACTCGCTTCTCTGATTTAGTGGGATCATCCTAATATCCTCATCCATCTCTCTTTCACACTATATAAAGAAGAGATCTCTCATGGAAAAGGCTAAGGTTTAATAGGCTAAGGTTAGCAAGGGATTGCATATGCATGAAGAGTTTTACTACATATTATGCTTGAGATCTTTTATTTAGTTCTCTAAGTCAGATTGTGGATATTCTTCATCCATGGCCTTGGATAAAAGGTGTGTGTGTTGGAGAAAAGAGCCATTGAAAGGGATCTTGCAACATCAAGGCATAGGTTGTATTATCCACTTTCCATTTAATATAATGCAACAATACATTTCTTCCCTATAAAGGTGTCTTAAATTTTATTGTATAACTCTTTGATCTTATACATAGAATTCATTGGAATACATATATCTTTGTTATCTCTCTCTTTGTTGGTTTGTGCTTCTTAAGACAGGTTCACCATCCCGCAAACTCAAAGAAGGAGCTACAACGATGACACTAACGAAGATCAAGCATCGTTTAAAAGGTATTTCACTTGTACATCTCTAAGCTAGTTTATATGACAATGAAATTTAAGGTGAAGTGTGTATTCTGTCTTGTTTTGTTCTAGATTCTTATGGAAGTTAGGGAGACCTATTTGTGTGTACACTTACCGATTAGTTCAATAAAAAAATTGGTGACCATACTAGGGATTCAAATTTTTGTGGTTGTTTGCCTCTTATTTCCTTTTAGCCTACCTTATTTTGGTTAATTTCATTCTCTAAGTCTTTAGGTGATCCATCTTGACTCACTGGGTCTAGAGGTTCAGTGAGAAATTATGTCTGTCTTACCATTATTATTTATTTTTAGAGATCGTCTCACTGTACCCTATTGACAGCTTGCGATGATCCTCTGGCGTCACACTCTACTAGTGCAGACCAGTGCGACGACATCACATTGTACATTAATGACAACCTATGACGATCTGAGATCATCACATTGTGTACCTCTGCAATCTGGGACGATTCCTGTAGGAATTGTCAAGTGATAGCCATTTTTCGTTTCTCTACCCAGTTTTGCCTCTATTGACTGGGATTAACTTTTGAAACTAGTGAATGATTGATTTATAACTTTGAATACTTCATTTGATTTATTTTCGGAAATTGAAAGTCTTCTTTGTAAACTTTGCAGGTTTTTTTTTGGTTTCTTGTCAGAAGGATATAATCTCAAGATCTTGGTCCTGAGTACTTGTTTGATAGGGAGTCCTTGATTTATTTGGAGTTTTGTATTGTTTTTAATTTCTCGATTGTTAATTGATTGAGAGACAATCTTCGTTAGTATTTGACAAAAGGTTTTTTTATCATTTCATATTTGTCTACATTGTGAGTTTGATTTGGGAATAGTGTTGAGAATGTGCTAGTTTTCTTGGATTATTTTTTATTTTCTTCATTACATATATGATCTGATTTGAGAAAGAAAGAACTAAAGTCATTCTTATTTTTAGTATTCTTTATAATAAAATTGTTACATTCAAATATTTGTAAAAAGAGGAAAACTAGAAAATTTAGTAGTTTTTTATTATTAGGAATCTTTTTCATTCAAAATTTGAGAAATTGTGTTTCATAGATTTTGTATTCCAAAAAGAGACACCTTCTCCCTACTGTGATTAGAGTTCATTGAATTAAAAAATTGCATATCATATCTTCTTTCATTTTATTGCGTCAAGGTCAAATACATCATCAGTTTCATTTTCGTTTCCCTTTTGAATAAGAAACAAACTTTAAAATACAACGTAATTTTAAAATTTATCAATAACTTTTATTTTCTAGAACTTCTCTACACCAACATTAGCTAGGATAACGCTTTGGAATAGGTTGTAAGGAACACTCTCCAAAGCATCAAAACACACAATAGTATCGTGTGATATGGAAAGTTCAAATGCACTTGCTACATTTTTTCCTAGGAAGCTCTTCTAACACAAGGGTCAATCATGAGGTCACATTAGGAATGACAGAGTTACTCACCCTGCTTTCTTAGTCTTAGTGTACATATTTCACGTATTATTGGGGGTCACTTGAGAAAAAAATCCTGTGGGGACCTTCTCAAGTTAATTTCGGGCTTAGATACCCTGCCTTTGCGTGTGGATTGGACTGTCGACTATTTCCCCAGGCATCATTGTTGTAATTGGTAACCTTAGTGGCCTATATATTTAGAATTTTTTACACGAGGTGACTATGGAGGGGAAATTATTCATCGTACCTGGAATCGATGTTGGCCAAAATCACTCGGGCTCCTTGGAGGGTATACCCACAATTATGTGTGGGAGCTTGCACCAGGGTGTAAGTCTGTTAAGAAGGTTGTCAACATAACTTTTCTAGATTCTTTATCCCATCCCCTTCTTGTCTTGATTTCATGACATTGGATTTCATCACCAACTAGTGACTTCAAAATAAGAAGGTTTGTTTGCATGTTTGATTTATAGATTTTATTAGTGAGTGTTGTTTGTTTCTCTAGTTGGCCATAGATTCATTTTGTTCCTTATTCGGTGCATCCAACATCGGCCCTTGTCGTTCATGTAGGATGAAATGGTTACCTCCAAAAGATTCAGAAGATTACGTTCCTTTTCTTCCTAACTCATCAGAGAGTTCTTCTGAAGGAGAAGTCAATAACAACATAGCCTTTGATACTAGAAGTTCTACTCCATTGGAGGAATCAATACTTCCCATAAATTCGTTATTTAGTGTTGTACAAGATCCACATTGCTCTGGATAAATTCATCGAGATATGTTGTTGTTGAATATTATATTGGAATACCTACTGGACCTCACGTAGAATCTGGTGTAGACTATCCACTTTTTCAGAGTGAGTTGTTTAGAAATCCGGTTCATACTGTTGGAATTTTTAATCCTATCTCTGTCCCTTTCTATTCTTTTTGGAAGACTTCTTCGGGACAAAATATTTTTGATAAACTATGAATGCATCCTGATCAACCTATAGCATCACATAGGCTTGTGACTTATACTACTTATGCAATAACTTTAGATCATTTTATTGGCATGACCAGTAATGTTGTCATAGTTTCATACCATTTGTTGGTTGGTTCTCATACAATTCTTCCCCTCCCTCTCGCTAACTCTACCATGGTCCCACAATCTACGCTTGTTTCTATTGGAAATATGGTGGTCACTCAACCTATTATTGTAACACCACTTCCACTTAGATGAAATCCATCACTTCCACCTGGGTATAATGATTTGAATACTTCCATTGATAATCTTTCCCATAGTCCATTTGAAGGGTCTAATCTTTTTGTTCCTACTGGGTATAATGTTGCTAGTAGTTTTTTTCCTACACCTACCCAGGTTCTCTCCGGGGGACCTAAAATTCCTCCTCCACCTTTTCCTGGAGGATCTAATCATCCTGACCCTAGCAACTCCAATCAAGTTGGAGGCACAAGTCATTTTTTTGCTTCAGTTTTTCAAATTCCTGTTGGAGGTCAGCCTTAAGTTGGTGGGCAACATCAATTTTGGGGGAAACCTCACGTTGGAGGCCATAACCCAGTTTATGGAAAAGGTATCCCTGGATTACACTATCAACCTTGGAATTTTCCTTTCCAAGGGAATAGAAAACCGTCTATGGGGAAACATCCTCAAGTTAATTATTTTGTACCCCCTAATCTTGGGAAAGCATATCTAGGTTCTACGAATCCTACTTGGGGTAAAAAAATTTAGTCTAATGATCCTTTCCAAGGAACCTTACCTAATCAACCAACTCATGTTGGTTATTCGACTCAAACCCCTCCACCACCGAATTTGTCGGGACTCTAACTATCTACAGACCGCTTATGGTTCTATTGGTATACCTATAGGACTACCTCCTCAAAACTACCATTTTCCTCAAGTGAACAGACATTTTTCATTTCTTTCTACTTTGGATTTACCGAATTTATATAGGATTTTGAATGATCCTATTTTGAATTCTCCTTATTATCTAGCCATACCTTCCAAATTTCCATTAGACATTCCTAAGTTTGAAGACCGATTGGGAGAGGACCCAAATAATCACGTCATGAAATTCCATCTTTGGTGTTCGTCCAACTCATTGATCGATGAATCTATAAGATTACATCTTTTCCAACGAACTCATATGTGTTCGATAGCCAAATGGTATATTGAGTTACCACGAGGATTCTTCAATGACTTCAATACCTTAGCCATGGTGTTCTTAACGCATTACCAATTGCCAATATGATATTGGACAGGAACTAAAATTTTTACTTCATTTAAACAATCCTCTTCTACTCACATTTCCAATCATATTCATGAGTGGAGGAGAATACACTTAATCAAAGTTCCCCTTCCTGATAAACTATTGGCCGAGTGGTTTACTAAGTCACTCATTGGTCCTATAGCCTGTGATGTCTCCATGGGTGGTGTTATCATTGAAGAGCAGGTGATTAGTCGTGCTTAATATTTGTATCTTGTTTATTCAAAAACGGGCACACTATATGACTTTATCCCTGATGCTCCTCGTCCATCTACAAATTCTACCCCAACACCTCTAGTAGCTTCTCATGCTATTGATGGCATGATTGGCACTTTTCATGCTGAGACTCAGTATAAACACGCCAATCATTCCAATCCCAATTCTACTACTCCTAATGTACAAAATACTCCTACTCTGACTCCTTCTCCTAATAAAACATCCGAAGTTATTTCAGTTCAATCTACACCTACTGGTAAAAATCAAAATAAAAAGAAAGGGAAGGGTAAGAATAAGGAGGAAAAAAATAATAATCAACAATCCAAGAAAACCAAAACCTAGGTTGTTGATGAAAAAGAGAAGCGTAAAACTCATTATCCTTGCCTTATCTGTGGTGAGGATCATTATTCGAAGTATTTTCGATGATGTGATGAGGTTACTAAGTTCTTGCAAGCGACCAGGACACCTCCTACACCCACCATCTTGTCACAACCATTTCCTTCTCAGCAGCAGGCCCAATTGGTCATTCATGACCAACCTTCTCCCTCTACCATGTCTTATGTACTTATGTTTACTCGTGACTCCAAGGAGAATGAAGTTTCATTCACAACTCGAGATAAATATTATTCTCCTTCGAAAGAGAAAGTTTATGATTCACCACCTCCATTGGTTCAACCTGCTCCACCAACTTCACCTCCAAATGATCCTCTTCATCTCGAACGAATGAGCCTAGATATATTTCTTCATTCTCCTTCGAAGGGCATTGTTCAAAAGTCGTCATTTAATCCTCACACACATGTTGCCAAAAACTAAAGTATTGTAGAAGACCTTGTGCAAGAACCCTCTGCGATGTCGTCTCTCGAAGTCCTTAAAAGTTTTCCTACTCAACGAAATGAGTTGATAAAGGATATTGGTGGAATTGATCCTACCGATACCAATTTAAAAATATTTGAATTGGAAGATCATATTCCAAGGCTTCCTCCTCAATTGGCGTTCATATACAATTCGTTTTGGAAAACAAGAATATTTCTCAAACCATTATTGATGAAGGAGCCTTAAATTGCATCATGTCCATCACTTGTTGGAAATCCATTGGCTCTCTTGCCCTTACTCAGTCACACAATACTCTCAAGGATGTTAATGGTACAGGGTTTAAACCTTATGGTGTTCTTCCTTCATTTTCTATTATGTTAGAAGGTAAAGAGGTTAATTTCAAGGTTGAGGTGTTTTGATGTAGGAGCATCACTCCACCTTAGCACGTGCACTAGCATGCCAACACACCCATGCACAATAGAAAAAGGGAGAGGTGTTGACCCTCCCATTTTTCAATTTCAAAATATGATCTGATACAACATTTTTGTGTTGCAAAGTTGTAAGAGAAGGCCACACCTTTGTACAGATAGTGGTTGAGGTTGCCTTAAATGGTTTCCTGCCGCAAGCCCAAAAGATTGATCTGAAAATGATAAAGACTTGTATTCTTGAAAATATTTGCAAGTTTTAATTCAAGTGTTCTTATGGAAATGGATCAATTTTTCAAACACAACTTTTATATAAATAACACATTCAAGATGCATATAAATAGCAGCAAATAACAGTGAACAGAAAACACATAACACAAAAAATGATAAAGGAGTTCACCCCTCTCTTGGGCTACATCTCCTGGTCCAGCTTCCAATGGATCTTTTATATTATTTTCTCAAAGTGATAAAATATGTGCTTTACAATGCTCAAAATTCCAAAATGATGGCTCCAATGGCTTCAGAACGTCCAAAAACCCCTATCTAGGATATTTCGACACCTCGTTTGGCCAAAAATTGAAGAAGATAGGCTTCCTGGAAGTTCCCCTTCAAACTTGTTGTCTCTAAAACACCAAAATGCACCTATATCTCCTCAACCTAGCCCTGATGTGCATATATGTGTTAAAACCTAGCACCGGGCGCAACCTCAAGACAGTGCGAACTATAGGACGGTTAGGGCGCGCCTAGCCCCTAACCGCCAAAACCGTGGTCATGTGGGTCATAGGACCGCACACACATACAAAAAGGCTAAAGTTTTAAACACATGGTAATGCACCAAATGTCAAACGTGTGGGGTTTAAATGCACGTGCACACAACAATGGTCACATGACACACACACACACACACACACACACACACACATATATATATATATATAACTGCGGGACGGGGCTTAGCCACGGCCTGGATCGCACCCCATTACAAAACATTTTGAATTCAAATAAATATTAAAAGGTATAGTGGTAAGAACTATATGGGTGGCGTGCCGGTTGGGTGGCCCTTCCCAAAGATTTACCCCTGCCTGGAGGTCATAGGTTCGAATCTTTCAAACAACATAAATTTTAAACCACTGTCCAGGTGACACATGGCGACCATTGATTGGGCCACGTGTCGCCATCCCATTCACCAAAAACAAGCCATGTCATACGCCAACTCATCCACACGACTGCAAATAAACACTTGCCACATGTCATACGGCCCTTCCATGTGTCGTACGGTTCTGCCACGTGTCGTATGGCCCTGCCACATCAACATCCGTACGGACTGTACAGTCAGCACATTTTTTTTTGCATGTTTGTCAATTTTAATAGAACGTGATATCTCTCTCATTCGATGTCTGTTTGAACTCAAATGAGTTTCCTTGGGTTTGTGACGATGAGGCCTATGCACCCATTCGATTTGAAGCAATTCCGACCACTTTGAATTTTGAGAAAAATTTGATCCCCTGGATCACACCTCCCCATTGGAAAGCTTTTGGACCTCCAAAAGACTATTTTCAGTCGATCTAAATATGAGGCTATAGTTCCCTCACCTTTCCAACCTCAATCCACTTGGATTTGCTTAGATTTGTGCCTTTAATACCAACTCGAAGATATTCTACATTTCCTCGTTTTGAAGTTGTCATTCTCCTGTCAAGGATTGTGTCTTCATGCAGTTCTGTAAGATATTCTGGGGAGAAATCATCTATAGAAGGAATCTAAACATGTTCTCCTTGATCGTTAATCAAAGGAGGCTCATACAATTTCAAATTCTCAACATTAACAACTACATACATTTGCATATAAGGAGGCAAATCTAAACTGAAGGCATTGTTACCAATCTTGTCAAGAATCTTGAAAGGACCATATCAAATTGGTTTTAGTTTTTTACCTTCTCCTTTAAGCCTCTCCTTACTAATGTAAAGCCAAAATTCATCTCGAACTTGGAAACTGTGATCAACACGATGCTTGTCATGTCTCATCTTGTACTTAGCTTGACTCTTTTCCAACTTCTCTTGTACCATTTGATGTACCGACTGAATTTGTTCAATGAACTTTCTTGCCCTATCAATGTCATATTGACCATCAATAGCAATATCCTTCCCAAATATAAAATCTAAAGGATAATTGGGCAAATATCCAAAACATGCTTCAAATGGCGATGTTTGAGTTGAAGAGTGCTTAGCTCGATTGTAAGCATGCTAAATGTAGTGTAAATGCTCATCCCAAAGTTTAGGATGCTTGTTGCAGTAACCACGAAGAAGATGCACCACTGTTCTATTTACCACTTTTGTCTGACCATCGGTTTGCGGATGAAAATATGTGCTTTTTTTTAGTTTGGTGTCCATGAGTGCCCATAAACTTGACCAAAAACTTTCAAAAAATCGAGAATCTCGATCAGAAATAATGGAGTTAGGCAATCGAAAATGTACCCAAACATTCTAAAAGAACATTTGTGCCATTTTCTCAGTTGTATCCTGCTTCTTACAAGGCATCAAAATACACATTTTTCTAAATCGATCAACCGCAACATAAAGATAATCATGATTTGTTTTAGACATAGGTAGACCTCCTACAAAGTCCATAGAAATACTTTCCCAAGGACGAGAAGGAACCGGAAATGGAGTATACAAACCCAACTTTCGATTGCTAGGTTTGCTTGTGGCACATAACGAACATCCTCGAACATATTTTGAAACACTTTCATTCATTTTAGGCCAATATAAGTACCTTTGCAAATTAGCCACCGTCTTGCCTATACCAAAGTGACTAGCAATAAGAGAAGAATGGGCTTCTCTTATTATGTTGATTCTTTCACCCTGTGGAATACATAGCTTGCCAAGATGATACAAAAGATTATCATGCACATGGTAATCCAATTCCTCAACATGGTTAGAATGACACAAAGTCTCATA
>ML778150.1:144555-164780 GCA_009831015.1 Picea engelmannii
TCATGCATGATAGGACTATGCTTAAGAATAACTGAAGCACTAATAATAGGCCTTGAAAGCATATCAACAACTTTGTTATAAATTCCCTTCTTATACCTGATGACCAAGTGGAATTGTTGTAGAAAACCCATCCATCTGAAGTGCCTTTCTTGTTGTAGCTTTGTTTGTGATTGTAAGTATTGTAGTGGTTGATGATCTATGTGGACAATGGTTTCTTTCCCCAACAAATAATGTTTCCATTTTTTCACACTTTGCACCAATCCATACAACTCCTTATCGTAAGTAGGATAGTTAATCACGACACCATTAAAAGTTTCATAATGAAAACAAATGGACTTACCATGTTGTAACAAGACTGCTCCCATTGCATAATTGCTTGCATCAGTTTGGATTTCAAAAGGTTGCCTCAAATTCAGAAGTGCAAGAACTAGCGCTGAACTGATTCTCTCCTTCAAAGTATCAAAATCCTTTTCTTGCTTGCCTCCCCATTGAAAAACTTGCTTGACACTTGTCATTGCATGTAATGGAGCTCCAATGGAAGAAAAGTTAGCAATAAACTTTCTCCAATATTGGGTTGCTCCCAAAAAACTTCTTACCTCTGTCACATTGTTGGGCTTGGGCCATTCCAATATGACTTTGACCTTGGAGGGATCAATTTTCAATTCACCTCCACCAACAATATGCCCCAAGTTGAGGTTGCCTTAAATGGTTTCCTACCGCAAGCCCAAAACATAGACAGGTATGGGTAGACATTTATAGAAGGTAGTTGTAGGAGTATAGTGCAGTAGCAGGATAGCGATAGCACTAAGACAGTGAAGAGGATAAGCTCGTAGAGCCCTCTTTTCTAATAAGGAGAATTAGGATATTAGAGAGAGATATATGGTAGGGAGAGAGTCTTAGGAGGCCTTAGGAGGTCTTATAAGTTCTGAGAGAGATATTGAGATAACTGAGAATCTGTTGTAGTTTAGTTTTTGTAAACATTTGTACAGACATTATGAGATTAATACAAAGATAAGTTTTTCGTGCATATGATTTTCTGTGTGTTTATCTCTCTGTATTTGAATGTATTTTATGTGTCCATTTATGCTATAGATGTATATTAAGTTCCATATATAGGGATAGATAGGATCCATTATCTGGTTGAGATCTGTTAATTGTTTATGGGTTCTTTAGGCTATGCAAGGAGTGCACAACAAAATGTTGGAAGTTCTATAGCCAGCGTAAGGAGTGCACTTATGAATCTCTCTGTTGAGTTCAGAGGAGAACATGCCAGAAGGGCACACCATGATAGTTTGCAAACTTTATAAGATCCTCAGAGTTACTGAATACTGATGCAAGAGCATAGCTCCAAGCCAACTACACTCCAGCTAGCCATCACATCAAGCGTGCATTCAATGGAAGGAGAGAGGTGTAGCCCTCCCATTTTTCAAATTTTGAAAAATTGTATTATATGTTTGTAAGGATGAAGAGCCAAAGCCATGTATGTGCACAAGCTCTAGATAAAGGTTACCTTAAATGGTTGTAAGGCTAAGATCTAGATATGATTCAGACTGGACAACCATTCAATGTAATTGAATGTAAATTAATGAGAGTTGGTGAGATGGAGGGAAGCACTCGAGGAGCCCCCCTTTGTAAAAATATCCTTTGTATCTGTAGGAGTTAGTCAGTAGATAGGAAGAGTAGAAGAGAGAAAAGGGAAAATAGAAGAAGTCGTGACTCTGTTGTAGTCCGAGCTCACATTGTAAAGAGGGATTTCATATTAATACAATCAGAGTAGTTTTTCCTACATGTTATTCTGTGTTCGCTGATGAATGTCTTTATGCATTTATGATATGATGTAGATGTGTGTTAGTTTGACTTTGTAGGTAATAGACATAAGTCATTGTCTGTTGGGTTCTTTGATTCCTGGTCTGGTTCTTTGTGGCTTCATGCAAGAAGTTGCATGACAGAACACTGCGGGTTCTGTAAGCCAGTGCATAGAGTGCACTTCTGAATTCTACGGAATTTGGACAAAGTTGTGCCAAGAGGGTGCACTAGAGGAAGTATTAGACCCAGGGAGGAGGCATCAATGTTTTTGAACACCTTGAAGGAAGAACTGTGCAGAGGAGGGCATAGGGAAGACAAAATTTCTGAGAATTCTATGAGACTCTTCCAAGAGGGCATTGAGTGAATCCACAAGGTGCACAAGGAACTCTATGTCGAGTTTAGTGAGAAGAAAGAGTCACTAAAGATTCTGTAGAAGCTATGCCAGGAGGGTATAGAGCGAGTGCAAGGAGTGCACTGAGAAGAACTCTCTCTTGAGTTCTAAGATAAGGGAAGTGTCACAGGGAAGACACTCATAGGGTTACTGAACACCCTGTAGGCTCAACAAGGTGTGCTTGAGCATAAATTTTCCAGAGGGCACTTACATCCCTTCAAGGAGAGAAAGGGACAGAGACACTTTGAGGTCAGAGACACAGATAAGCTCAGAAGAGATAGCACCATTTCATGCAAAGGTTCTACAAGAGGTTGCAGAGTTCGAAGGAACCTTTGAGGTTCAGAGACATAAATCTCAGGAGGAGGAATGCCTCTTAGAATATAGGCAAGAGCCAAGGTTATAGGCTTCGCAGTAGAGACAAAGGCTGAGGAATTTTTAAGAAAGAAATATTCTAAGGGAAGGGAAGAAGCACATGCTCAAGGAAGAGCTACAACTATTGTTGGATCTGGAGCATGGAGGCCCAAGAGACCTAGGATCACACCAAGTTGCGAGGGATTTAAGCGCTTAGAAGCACCCCAGGAAGGGAGCTATAAGGAAGGTGAGAGGCCTTCATGAAGGAAGTGTCAAAGTTGCGAGAGTTGTTGGATATTGTAGAGTTGCAAGGTGGTTAGAGACCAGTGAAACCCATCACCCAAGATTCGAGGGTCAATATGAGCCATTGATCTCGTTTCAACCGATGTCGTTGGATCATTTCATGAATTTAGGGTTTATGAGTTTGGGGGGCAGACCAAATTATTGGTTTTTCGAAGTCCCAAGTTGCGAGGAGAAGGGAAGGAGATACAGACTGTTGAATCCAAGCCACGGGAGAACCGTTGGATCAGAACCTCCACGTGGTATCGTGTATCGGGGATTCAAGGTTGAAATAATTTCTTTTCGACTGTAGAAGTTGTGAAGTGATGAGCGTCGAGGGCTCGTGCAAACACGTGTCACATCCATTAGGTGGGGACCATGTGGTTGACAGGTGGTGTAACAACAAGTGGCCAGAGAAAGGTGGAAGTGGGTGACAGGTGGTGGACATGCATCACCTTGGAAGGGGTCAACCCATTGTTGACCTTTCATGTTTTAGGGATTCACAAACGAAGAGCACGAGGGTTCAACACTCCAACTCGCGAAGTCACGAGTTGAAAGTAGTGCTAAAGTATTCAACCCATCGTTGACTTATCGTGCTTAAGGATTTTTCAAAGGAGGAGCACAAGGGTCCAACACGCCAACTCGCGAAATCGCGTGTTGTGAGTAGTGCTAGCACTTAGCCCTAGTCGATGGTTATGCGTGGAAGGAACTAACAAGGAGGATGCATTCCCGTATCGCATCTCGGGTATCGACGTTTGGAGAAAGAGGAGTCGAGGGTCTTCAACTCATGAACTCGCGAGTTGTGAAAGGCGCTTGTGCTAAGGCCAGGTTGTGGTCGCATGGAGATGTAAGGCTCACGCCTGGTGTTAAGTTGCGCAGGGTGGGTTTTCAAAAAGGACATATGGGTCAGATTTGCGAGGTTCCAATAGGGATCCAAGGGAGCTACTTCAGCTTGAGGAGAATTTAGAATGATCATGTGCGGATCTCGGCTAGAGGGTCGGGGGTCTGCATAAAAAATGGTATCGGAGCCATAGTTTTCCCATATATTTCAGGAAAAAGAGGAAGCGAGGTGAATAAGAGTCTATAGGATACATGTAAAAGGTGACGGTTGTTGCGGGACGCAACTATGAAATGGTACAGTCAGGTGGACTATCAGAAATGATGGAAGTGCTCTCAGTTGTAGAGTGACAACAACAAGTTTTCTAGGAGGGCAGACAGGAATAGGAATATGGTCACTGAAGGACATGGACGCGGTGGAAATAAGAGCCACCAGTAGTAGAGAAAAGATGATATGGATGAAGAGATCACTGAGATAAGGGCGAGGATGGAAGAGATTTCACTATGGGTGCAGCAGGATGCAAAGCCGCATTGGGTATGTGAATGGCCCATAAAGAGAAGGGTAAATTGGCAAGTTCAATATTTATTGGTCCAAAGGCAGTGGACACTATTGAAGGAATGGATGAGGTGTATTAGAATCCTCAGTGATAGAGAAGGAGTGGTTCACACTTGTGAGCCAGAGACTGGGAGAAATCTCAGTGAAGTTGAAAATGAGATGAGATTGCTGGAGGATCTCATAGACTGCCAAGTGGGCAACAAAAAATTCCCAATCTGCCAAGTGGGCAGGGAGAAGGAGATGAGACTGTTTGAAAGTCTCAGGAGCTCAGAAGTGAGTTCATGTCAGAAAGGAGTGCTGATGGAGATGGGATTGATTGATCTCATAGACTGCCAGGAGGGTAGAGAGGAAATCCCATATTGCCAGGTGGGCAAGGGAGAGCAGTTGAGACTGTCTGAAAGTCTCATGAACTTAGGGATGTGTTTGGATCAGTGAGAGGAGCTGATAGAGAAGATGAGCTTAGAGGTGAGTTCATATCATCAAGGGAATTTGATAGAGAAGGTAGATCAGAAGAGAATTCTGATGATTGGAGGGATAATGGTATTCCTGCCATATAGCCCAGTTGAGGCCAACGTGTGTGTTTCCAATGCAGGAACAGTAGAAAGACAACCAGCGGTGATTGTCATGATGAAGGAGTAGATGTTAGAAGCTACCCAAGAAGAATAAGAAATGGGATAGACATCAGAACCTGACCCAGCTGACGAAGAAGAGTATTCAGCAGAAATGCTTGAAATTTTCAGTCAAGAAGCTGAACAGGGGATAACTACAGCATGGAAATTGTAGTAGAAGAAGAGCATGTAGATAAGATGCTCACTCCATGGAAGTTGGAGTTAGAAATGATGGAGGATTGGTTGAACCATAATGAACCAATAGATGACTTCCATTAACAAACAGTCATGACGATTTTGGAAAAAGAGGATTAAAAGAAATTGCTCGAAAATTTCAGCCAGGGAGCTGAACAGATGATGACTGCAGCGTTGAAGTCTGCAGCAGAAGGTGAATCAAAATTCTAGTCTGAGGAGTAGCTGGGAAAGATGGATATGCACCAGCAGGAGAACTGGCAGAAGAAAAGTTGTGCAAAGGGGAAGCTGAGAAGAGACTCAATGATAAGACCGCAGAGATGAATTTTGCAGCAGGGTGGCAAGTTGAGGCCACAGGGGAAGAAGATGGCATGGGAGATCTAGTTGATATACCAATTTGTAGGGAAGAAGTGCAGTGAAGCAGGCTACAAAAGGAGATCCAGTCATGGGAGCAGCTGGATTAGATAATTGAGGAGATTAGAAGTTTGATGATCAGATCAATAGAAGCGGTCATCAAAGGGAAGTTGAACAACAAGGGACTTGCAATAGTAACAGAGCAACAAAAACAACAACAAGGAAATGGAGCAGGAAAAATTTAAGGAACTGTTTGGGATACAGGTGGATTTCAACAACGATGTTGGGAAGCTCATGAGTAGGAGCTCATGAACGTTTCACAACATAGGAGTATGATGAAGGAGCATCGCTCCAAGCCAACTACGTGCCAGCTAGCCAGCACATCAAGCACACATTCAATGGAAGGAGAGAGGCGCAACCCTCTCATTTTTCAAATTCTGAAAAATTGTATTAAATGTTTGTAAGGCCAAAGAGCCAAATCCATGCATGTGCACAGGCTTTAGATAAAGGTTGCCTTAAATGGTTGTAAGGATGAGATCTAGATCTGATTCGGACTAGACAACCATTCAATGTAATTGAATGTACATTAATGAGAGTTGGTGAGATGGAGGGAAGCGCTCGAGGAGCCCCATTTTGTAGAAATATCCTTTGTATCTATAGGAGTTAGTCAGTATATAGGAAGAGTAGAAGAGAGAATAGGGAAAAAAGAAGAAGCTATGACTCTATTGCAGTCCGAGCTCACATTGTAAAGAGGCATTTCATATTAATACAATCAGAGCAGTTTTTCCTGCATGTTATTCTGTGTTTGTTGATGAATGTCTTTGTGCATTTATGATATGTTGTATATGTGTGTTAGTTTTCATTTGCAGGTTATAGAAATAATTCGTTGTCTGTTGGGTTCTTTGATTTCTGGTCTGGTTCTTTGTGACTTCATGCAAGAAGTTGCATGACAGAACACTGTGGGTTCTGTAAGCTAGTGCATAGAGTGCACTTATGAATTTTGTGGAATTTGGACATAGTTGTGCCAAGAGGGTGCACCAGAGGAAGTATTATACCCAGGGAGGAGGCCTCAAGGTTGTTGAACACCTTTAAGGAAGAACTATACAGAGGAGGGCATAAGGAAGACAAAATTTCTGAGAATTCGGTGAGACTCTGCCAAGAGGGCATTGAGTCAATGCACAGGGTGCACAAAAAGAAATCTATATCGAGTTCAGTGAGAAGATAGAGTCATTGAATATTCTGTAGAAGCTCTACCAGGAGGGCATCGAGTGAGTGCAAGGAGTGCAACGAGAAGAACTATCTCTCGAGTTATGAGATAAGGGAAGTGTCACAGGGAAGACACTCATAGGGTTACTGAACACCCTGCAAGCTCAGCAAGGTGTGCTTGAGCAGGAAGTTTCCAGAGGGAACTTACATCCCTTCAAGGAGAGAAATGGATAGAGACATTTTGAGGTTAGAGCCATAGATAAGATCAGAAGAGATAGAACCATTTCATGCAAAGGTTTTGCAAGAAGTTGCAGAGTTCGAAGGAACCTTTGAGGTTCAGAGACATAAAGCTTAGGATAAGGAATGCCTCTTAGAATATAGGTGGGAGCCAAGGTTATAGGCTTCACAACAGAGACAAAGGTCGAGGCCTTTTGGAGAAAGAAATCTTCCAAGGGAAGGGAAGAAGCACATGCTCAAGGAAGAGCTACAACTACCGTTGGATCTGGAGTGTGGAGGCCCAAGAGCCCTAGGATCGCACCAAGTTGCGAGGGATTTAAGCACTTAGAAGCACCCCAGGAAAGGATCCATAAGGACAGTGAGAGGCCTTCATGAAGGAAGTGTCGAAGTTGCGAAATTTGTTGGATCTTGCAGATTTGAAAGGTGGTTAGAGATCGGTGAAACCCATCACCAAGAATTCAAGGGTCAATATGAGCCGTTGATCTCGTTTCAACCCATGTCGTTGGATGATTTCATGAATTCGGGGTTCGTGATTTTGGAGGGAAGACCAAATTCTTGGTTTTGCAAAGTCTTGAGTTACGAGGAGCATGGAAGGAGATCCAGACCATTGGATCCAAGCCACGAGAGAACCACTGGATCAGAACCTCCACATGGTATCACGTATCGGGGGTTCAGGGTTGAAAGAATTTATTTTCGACTATAGAAGTCACGAAGTGTTGAGCGTCGAGGACTCGTGTGAACACATGTCACATCCATTAGGTGGGGACTACATGGTTGATAGGTGGTGTAACAAAAATCACCCAAAAAAAGGTGGAAGCGGGTGACAGGTGGTGGACACGCGTCACCCTGGAAGGGGTCAACCCATTGTTGACCTTTTGCATTTTTTGGATTCACAAAGGAGGAGCACGAGGGTTCAACACTCCAACTCATGAAGTCACGAGTTGTGAGTAGTCCTAAAGGAGTCAACCCATCGCTGACTTATCGTGTTTCGAGATTTTGCAAAGGAGGAGCATGAGGGTCCAACACCCCAACTTGTGAAATCGCAAGTTGTGAGTAGTGCTAACACTTAGCCCTAGCCGGTGGTTATGTGTGGAAGGCGCTAACAAGGAGGATCTGTACTCGTATCGTATCTCGGGTATCGACATTTGGAGAAAGAGGAGTTGAGGGTCTTTGACTCATGAACTTGCGAGTTGCGAAAGGTGCTTGCGCTAAGGTCAGGTTGTGGTCGTATGGAGACATAAGGCTCACGCCTAGTGTTAAGTTGTGCATGGCAGGTTTTCATGAAGGACCTATGGATTGGATTTGGGAGGTTCCAATAGGGATCTGAGGGAGCCTCTTCGGCTAGAGGAGAATTTAGAATGATCCTGTGTGGATCTCGACCAGAGAAGGCACAGAGAGACAGAACTTATGAAGGTTCTGTAGGGATCTTCCAAGAGGGCATAGAGCGAGTGAAAGGAGTGTTGGAAGGGGAACTATGTTTCAAGTTCTGTGAGAAGAGAAGTGTCCAGGAGAAGACACCTACAATTTTTTTGAACACTCTGGACAAAGAACTGTGCAAGGAGTGCACCAGGAAAACACTCAGAGGAAGTATTGAAAAAATTCCATATGAAGGCCAGTTGGAGCATAAGGAGTGCGCACAGAGAAGACTTATTCTATATCCATAAGCTCAGGAAAGATAACATTTCCAAAATGCAAGAGATACCCAAATTTGCAAGGCTCGCAGGAGACAAATCGAAGTCTGAGACCTTTGAAACATTGAAAATATTCCAAGTCAAGAAGAAATCACAAGCTCAGAAGGAATAGCACAACATTTGTAGACCAGTTGCGGAGGAGGAAATATGGACCATCAAATCCACATCCAGACACCCATTAGAGAGCGCAGGAGGAGAATAGATCTCAGTCATCAGATCTGAAGCATGTGGAACAATAGTCATTGGATTCGAAGGAGGTGCACAAGGTTTAGTCTGTTGGAGTGCATAGGAGGAGATTCTATTTTGTGAAACGTGAAGTCTCGACATCATCAGGACCGTCTGTCCTTAGAGGAAAGGTGGCAATAGATCGAAATTTCGTTGACCTACAACTCAGGGGAGTCAAAGGACAAGTTCACGAGAACTCGTGAAAATATCACAGTCATTGATCAAGGGAATATATGGACCATTGATTATCCAGGAAGAGTTTTGACATTTCAAGGATCGGGAGAACAGAGAGGAAAATTCTTTCAGCCCTGCGACATGCAAAATCCTGACGAGATCTGAGTCACCATATCATGGGGAAATCAGAACCATCATATTGGGGTTTCGAAATATTGACATTTTGGGTATTGGGAGAATGGAGGTGGAAAGTATTTCGACTTCCTGATATGCGAAGTTGTGACGTGCCTTTTGCATAGGCACGTGGTCACAGCCCATGGTCGCGCGTAGTGGAGGCTCGCGCTTGGTGCTTAGTCACGCAGGTAGAGTTTCATAAAGGACATGTGGATTAGGTAATAAGATTCTTGTAGGGAATCGAGGAGCCATTTTGGCTCAGGTTGTAGAAGATCCTCAGACCAGGAGGTTAGTGGACCCTGCTGAGGTAGGGGATCTACATCAAGTGGTATCAGAGCCAGGTTCTATCTATAGATAGCAGGAAGAAGAGAAGGAGATAGTCGGATACCATCAAGTGGTATCAAAGACACTTTGTGTCTGTAGACAACATGGAGAGGGATGCAGAAAAAGAAGGAGATAATCTGATATGCACCATCAAGTGGTATCAGAGCTAAATTTTGTTTGTAGACAACAGAAAAAGGAGAGACGGTGGTAGGACATACTCTGATACCATCATGTGGTATGATATTTCATATTTTAAATTTTAGTAGGAGAGAGTAGATAAAGAAAATTCTCTGATACACACCATCAAGTGGTATCAGAGTTGATTTTTTGTCTATAGATTTTAGGCAAAGGAGATAGAGAAGACAATATGACTACATCAAATGGTATCAGAAGCTGAAGTTCATTTGTAGACAATAGGTGAAAGGAAGAAAAAGTATTGATTCTCTGTGAGGAGGTTGTTGCATGAGTGCAACAAAAAATATTTAAACAACTAGGTGAGTTGTAAGAGAAGATGGAGATGCTCTTGGGTGTCGAATAATTGGTAGGCTTGCCAAGAGGGCGGGTAGAAGGTGGAAATGGATACTTAAGGCCATGAGTGTGGTCGAGGAGGATACCACCAATAGAAAATAAAAGCATAAATCGATGAGGAACTCGCTGAGATAAGAGAAACAATGGAACAACTGACATTGAAGATGCAACAGGAGGAAAAGGTACGTTGGAGGTACGAATGGCCTCTGAATAGGAAAGCCAAATGGCCTGTTCAAAATTTGTTGGCTAGGAAACAATGAAAATATTTGAGGAAGTGGTTGAGGTATGATGAAAACCTCAGTGACACAGAGTTGGTTTGTATTTGTGAGCCAGAAGTTGGAGAAACCCTCAGTCGTGAGGAAGCGAGATCAGTTACAGGTCTCGTAAACTGCCAGCAGGGCAAAGATGAATTTTGAAATTGTCAGGTGGGAAATGAAACGAGATCATTGGAGGATCTCATGGATTGTCATTAGGAAAATAATGGAAATTCATATTTCCAGGGGGGAAATGATATGATATTAGCAGAAGGTCTCATAAACTACGAGGTGTGCAGAAATGGACTTTCGAGTTGCCATGCGGGCAATGAAAAGAGACAAGGTGGAGGTCTCGAATACTGCCAGAGGAGCAATGTCGAAAGTTAATATTTCCAAGTGGGAAATAAGATGAGATCGGTTGGTCTCATAGACTGCCAGGTGGTCATAAGAGAAATTCCAAATTTCCAGGTGAGAAAGGGGAAATAAATGAGACTGTTTGAAAGTATTAGGAGCTTAGAAGTGACTTCAAGTCAGAAAGGAGTGTTGATAGATTCACGTGGATTTGAAGACCATGTGAATTAATATGATGATAAGTTATAAACTCTCACCATCTAGGAAGAGGATCAGAGGAGCATTCTAATTATTGGGGGAATTTGGATATTCCTACTAGATAGCCCAATTGAGGCCAGAGCCTATGTTGCAAATGCAAAAACAAAATAAATACAACCATCAGACACTGTCAAAGAGAAATAAATCGAGCAGAAACTGATGTATACACCAACATAAGGAGAAGATCATTCAAAATAACGGCTCAAATGTTTCATCCAGGAAGCTGAACAAGAGATAACTGCAACACTGGAGCTTGCAGCAGAGGAGGAAGCAGACAACATAGACCTTGTTGATCTATATGAAAACTTGGAAGCCCTAGAGAGAAGGGTGATAGTGAAAATATTACACATCCAACAAGCTAAGTTGGAGACAGATGGAGGAGCATACTAGCCCCAGGAGCAGCTAGAAAAAGTTGGACTTGAGCCAACACAAGGAGAAATGGTAGAAGGCAATCTATCAGAGGAAGAAACTGAGCAACATCTCAATGACAAGACTACATAACTGAAGTTTGTAGTAGAGTGGAAAGATAATTCCACAGAATAAGTAAACGACATGGGGGATCATGATGATATACCCATTGGTAAGGTGGAAGTGTAGCAGAGAAGACCGCATAAGAAGAACCAACCACTGGAGCAGCTGGATAGAGTGATAGAGGAGATCAAGAAGCTGATGTTGAGGTCAAAAGAAGAAGTCATCAAAGGGAATCTGAGCAGAAGAGATTCTTCCATATCAATAGGGAAGAAGAAGAAGAAGAAGAAGAAGAAGATGCAGAAGCAGCAGCAGCAACAACAACCAAGTAGAGGAGTAAGAGGAAAAATCCCAGGATGATTTCAACACTAGAGAAGAGGAGCTCATGAGAAGGAGCTCATGATTTTCCCAACAGGGGAGTATGATGTAGGAGCATCACTCCACCTCAGCATGTGTGCTAGCATGCCAACACACCGATGCATAATAGAGAAAGGGAGAGGCGCCGACCCTCCCATTTCTCAATTTCGAAATATGATTCATACAAATTTTTCATGCTGCAAAGCTGTAAGAATAGGCCATGCCTTTTTACAGGTAGTGGTTGAGGTTTCCTTAAATGGTTTCTTGCAACAAGCCCAGAACTTAGACAGGTATGGGTAGAAATTTATAGAAGGTATCCGTAGGAGTACAATGCAGTAGAATGATAGGGATAACACTAAGGCGGTGAAGAGGATAGGCTCATAGAGCCCTCTTTTGTGATAAGGAGAATTAGAATATTAGAGAGATATCTATGGTAGGGAGAGAGTCTTAGGAGGCCTTAGGATGTCTTATAAGTTCTGAGAGAGATATTGAGAGCCTTGATGATTTTAGGGGATAAATTTCGCAAATGAGCTAATTATCCATGGTTTTTCCCAAAAATCATTTCGTCAATTTCCATTTTTCTAAAACTAATTCGCCCAAATTCCATAGAATAAAATTATTTAACCTTAAAAATCGCCAAAATTTTATAGAAACTATATAAAATCCGTATAAATTTGAATATTTTTACCAAAATATCGCCAAACATTTTACATTTTGCATATTCAGGACCAGTAAGATTATCCCAAGTTTCTACATTTTAATATAAATTTCCATCCTTAAAATCACCCCTGCTTGAGAGAACTGAGACTCTATTGCAGTCCAGTTTTTTTAAACATTTGTACAAACATTCTGAGATTAATACAAAGAGCATTTTTTCCTGCATATTAGTTTTTGTGTGTTTATTTGTCTATATTTGAATGTCTTTTATGTTTCCATTTATGTTGTAGATGTATGTTAAGTTCCATCTACAGGGATAGATAGGATCCATTATCTGGTTGAGAGATGTTAATTTTTTTTGGGTTCATTAGGCTGTGTAAGGAGTGCACAACAGAACATTGGAAGTTTTGTAGCCAGTGCAAGGAGTGCGCATCTCAATCTCTCTTTTGAGTTTAGAGGAGAACATGCCAAGAGAGCACACCAGGATAGTTTTCAGACTTGAGAATAGCCTCGAAGTTACTGAATACTCGAGAGGGAAGAGTGTGAAAAGAAGGCACAGAGAGACATAACTTATGAAGGTTCTGTAGGGCTCTTCCAAGAGGGCATCGAGCGAGTGCAAGGATTGCACCAAGGAGAACTTTATTTCGAGTTATGTGAGAAGAGAAGTGTCTAGGAGAAGACACTTACAGATTTTCCAAACACTCTGGACAAAGACCTATGCAAGGACTGCACTAAGAATACACTCGAAGGAAGTGTTGAAAGACTTCCATCTAAAGGCCAGTCAGAGCATAAGGAGTGCATGCAGAGAGGACTTATTCTAATTCCATAAGCTCAGAAGAGATAATGTTTCCAAAACACAAGTGAGACCCAAAGTTGCAAGTCTTTCAAGAGACAAATTGAAGGCCGAGACCTTCGAAACATTGAAAATCTTCCAATTCAGGAAGAAATCACAAGCTCAGGAGGAAGAGCACAACAGTCATAGATTTGTTGCAGAGGAGGAAATCTGGACCATCAAATCCATGTCTAGACACCCATCAGAGAGAAAAGGTGGAGAATATATATCAACCGTCAGATCTAAAGTGCATGGAACAATAGTTGTTGGATCCAGAGGAGGTGCACAAGGTTTAGTCCATTGGAGTGCATGACTTCGCAAAACAAGAAGTCTAAACATCATCAGGATCGTCCGTCATCATAGGACAGGTGGTAGAATATCAACATTTCACTGACCTATGACTCAGGGGAGTAAAGGACAAGTTTGTGAGAACTCGTGAAACGTGAACTCGTGAAAATATCACATTCATTGATCAAGGGAAGATCTGGACCGTTGATTGTCCAAGAAGAGTTTTGGAATTTTGGGGATCGAGAGAACGGAGGTGAAAAGTCTTCCAACCCCATGAAATCCCAACAATATCTAAGCTGTCAGATCATGGGGAAATCAGGATCATCAGATTGGGGTTCCAAAATACATGCATTTTTCATAGGCGTGCATTCACAACATGTGGTCGTGTGGAGTGGAGGCTCGCTCTTGGTGCTTAGTCACGCAGGCAGATTTACATAAAGGACCTATGGATTAGGTAATAGGATTCCAACAGGGAATCGAAGAGCCATTTCATCTCAGGTTATAGAATATCCTTAGACCGGGAGGTCAGTGGACCCTATTGAGGTAGGGGGTCTACATCATATTTGATGCACCTCTTGTTTACAACCTTATACTTGGTTGTAGTTGGATTGATTCCATGCGAGAAATTGTTTCTACTCTTTTTTGTGTGCTACATTTCTTGCACCAAGGAAAAATCATTATTGTCGATCAACTGGTCTTCTTTAATTCTATTTCATGTATTAGCAATGTACCATTCATTGTGAAAACACCTCTTGGTTATTATAATGTCGGTGTGGGTCTTTTAAAATATTCATCATTGATGGGTACATTTCCTATTCCACTACCCGATATTACTCCTCCTTTTGTCTCCTCGATTAACATGATATCGACCTTTGTTAGTGAAACCCCTGATTCTTATGACCCATGGATAGTACCTAGATTTGATGAATATCTTCATTATGGTGATCGAATGCCTTCGATTCTGGTAGAATCAGCTTATCAAGCCATTTAATCAACGTCTCCTTCTCCTCCTCTCTATGATATGTCTCCTGATCCATTTTATGTGATATTTCCCACTGATGAGATGATCATGACAGTTATGTATATGGAAGATACTCCATGGAACGATGTACATCATCATTCTATTCCCTTCTTGGAACTCGAGACCATAGAGAGTTATCAACATATTTTGACTTCGTCTACCGTTGTTATTATTTCCTTCATTCCTGAATCAACACACGATGTTTTGTATGAAGGGAAATTGGGTAATATTTCACCTAGCACCCCTCTTTATGTCTCGATTAAACCCAGAGTCATGGAAAGTATTCACATCAATGCCTCATGTTTTCTTGATGAGGTTCATACTTACAAATCTTTTTTCCAAGAATTTTTTGACATTTTTTCCTGGAGTTACAAAGAAATTTCGGGTATTGATCCTGACATTGTTGTACATGAGATTAAGACTTACCCGGATGCTAAACCTGTTCGATGAAGACTTCTCCCAGTACACCCATGTAAATTAGTTGCTATTAAGATCAAAGTTGAGAAACTTCTTAAAGACAGTTTTGTCTATCTGGTGTCTTTGATTGATTGGGTGTCAATCTTGTTTCGGTTAACAAGAAAAAAGGCACAATCCATGTTTGTGTATATTATAGGGATATCAACAAAGATTTTCCCAAAGACAATTATCCAACCCCTTTTGTTTACTAGATTGTTAACGACTTTGTCAGGGGTGAAATATTCTCCTTCATGGATGGTTTCTTCAGCTATAATCAAATCAATATTTTACCTATGGATCAACATAAGACTCTTTTATTTTCCCTTGGGGAAGTTTCACATACCAGAAACTACCTTTTGGTCTCAAAAATGTTGGTGTGACTTTTTAGTGCTTTATGTCTTATGCTTTTCATGACATTAAGTACATTGTACAACCCTATCTAGACAATCTACCAACGCATTCTACGCATCATCAAGATCACGCGACACATCTATGAGCCATTTTCTTACGTTGTCGTTATGATCCCATACGATTGAATCCACACAAATGTGTTTTTTTGTGTGGATTCTGGATGACTTCTTGGTTTTACCATGTCTATACATGGGATTAGAGTAGACCCCCTAAAGGTTGAGGCTATTCTCAATTTACCTACTCCTTCCACATTACGCCAACTCCAAAGCTTGCAAGGGAAGGAAAAATTTTTACGTCGATTCATTCTCAACTATGTTGAATTAACGAAAGGATTTACTCGGCTTTGTAAGAAAGGTTACAATTTTGTATGGGATGACACTGCCAACCAAGCCTTTGAAGATTTGAAACTCTCCCTGACACATACACCACTTTTGTTTCCACTCGATTATAGTTGAGATTATTTCACGTACTTAGCTACTTCGGACTCTACCATTTCTATGGTTATAGTCCAAGAGGATGATTCACATCATGAACATGTTATGTACTATTTGATTCAAAGTCTCGCGACCAAGGAAACTAAATAACTACCTGTCGATAAACTGGATTGGAAGCTGTTCAAGTTGTTCAATGTTTTCATCACTACATCTTATTATGCAAAACCACATTCATTTATGATTTCAACCCCATGGAACACATTCTTACTCGACAATTGTTGGGGGGAAAATACTTTAAATGGATAGTTATTATCCAAGAGTTTGATTTGGAATTTGAACACGTCAAGTCAAAAAAGTCTTTGGTTTTTGCCAAATTGATATATGACCTTCCCTCTACTTAAACAAAAACTGTGGCAAAAGATTCCTTACCTGATGAATATCTCTTTCTGATCAGTTCTGACAACATATGGTATGGAGACAATATTATTTATCTCCAAACCCAAATTTTCTAGCATTATCTTTCTAGTACAGATCATCCTCGTATTCAATATCAAGCTCGTCAATACATTATCCTTGGCGATAACCTTTACCGTCATGGTATTTATTCCATATTTTGACGATGTCTCACCTATAATGAAGTTGAGAAAGCTTTGAATGACTTTCATTCTGGAGCATGTGGTAGTCATATGTCTAGGTATGCCACTACCCAAAAAATCTTATGAGTTGGTTATTTTTAGCCCTCGTTATTTAAGGATTTCATTACTATCGTCCAAAAATTCCACGCTTGTCAAACCTGCAACAATAAGATTTGATCCCATCCTCCTCCTCTTCACCCTACCATTTTTTTTGGTCCATTCACTAAATGGTGCATTGACTTCATGACATGTAACCCTCACTCGATTGGGGGGCATGGATACATCATTGTATTCATGGATTATTTCACTAAATGGGCCAAGGCGATGCCTACATTTGATAATACCGAGAAAACTATAGTGTTATTTATATTCAATCATATCGTTACTAGATTTGGTGTCCCTCAAGCCATCATCATTGACCATGGTAGTCATTTTCTCAATTTCATGATGTCTAAACTTACCAAGAAGTTGGGTGTTCGACATGAAAACTCAACCCCTTATTATCCGTAGGCCAATGGCCAGGTTGAAGTAATCAACAAAGTTCTCACTACTATGCTTCAACGGATGGTAGGAATTCACAAGTCAAGTTGGCACACAATGTTCTTCTCGACATTATGGGCCTATAGGACATCCATTAAGTCTGCTAGGGGGTTCACACATTTCCAATTAGTATATGGTATTGAACAAATTCTGTCGATCGAATGTGAAATCCCATCTTCGAAACTAGATGATGAACTTCTCCCTAACACCTCAGATGAAGAGGAACGTCTCTTGTATTTGATGCAATTATATGATACCCATTGTGATGTTGCCTTAGTAATTGAAAATAAAAAAAAGCATGTCAAATATCAATATGACAAGCATGTCAAACCTTGTGTATTTTCTAAGGGTGATTTGGTTCTCCTTTACAAACATGATCGTGATTTACTAGGGGTTGGTAAATTTGAGCCCATGTGGTGGGGCCCTTATATTGTGAAATGAGTGTTGGAGAAAGGGTCCTATGAGCTAGTGTATTATGATGGAATTCCTTTGAGTGAACCCATAAATGGGATTTACCTGAAGAAGTACTATGCTTAAACCATTTTGCATGGGTGTTGTGTATTTTTAGTGTATCATACTCTTGTGTGATTTTTCATTTTTGGTTCCACCTTTCAGCTTCTTACCTTGCATTGTGCTTTCTTTCCAGATTTTGGTGTCTTAGATACCCTATATCGGCTTTGTTGATGGTTCTATTCGTAGTACTAAAAACTTAGCGTCTGTTGCTTGGGAAATCTATGCACATACTGATGAATTGATCAATCTACATGGTGTTTGGCTTGGTCGTGCAACTAATAATATCATGGAATACAATGAACTTATCGAGCTGTTAACTGACATTGTTTCACTTGGAATTCATCATCTTATTATATGACTTGATTCATAGCTAGTCATACTATAGTTGAGTAACATTTATTCCATCCAAAGTCCCACTTTGTTAAGGGTATATTTACGAATTCACCTCTTGGAAAGACATTTTGAATACATTGACTATCAACATATTCCTATATGTCTAAATACATTGACATATGCATTGGATAATTATGTGTTAGACAAACATTTGAGACATTTATAAACCCAATCACATTCTTTTACAAAAACAAGTAAGCCGGTAGGAACTTTATATTTATAACGATAAAAGTTACAAAAATTGTTTGTACGAAGACCAAAATATCAAAAAGTGAATCGCATGGCTTCATGTAAAAAAAGAATCAAGGATGTTTCTTTCTATAAAAAGAGACTTCCTGTGCCACTTTATGGATCAATCTACAAATAGATGCAGATACACCAACTGTGTGGCATTTATAGTGCCTAGGAAGTTCACACACCATGGCATCAGGGACATTCATAGTTAGTCCCTCCAGGTTCTGTTCAATATCCTTGAGATCCACAACAACTACTCCTTCTACAACATCTCTCTATCCTTGCCTATAGATGGGAGATTATCATGGAGGATGATAAGGCCCCACATCTGAATTATTGAGAGCACTTGACTAGTCTTGGATAGATAACACAATTTTTTTTTTATATAAGTAAAATATCAAAAACATTATATAAATAAAAATATCCTTCTTACCTATGTCCCCCCACTGGGATCCCTCATGAAGTGATAGATATGGATCCCAATTGAAATTTGTCCTAGCATATGCATAGTCTTCCACCATGAGTAGGTGATTCTTCAACCATTGGAAGAAAATATCATCATACTTGACAATGGAAATGCCACCATGATGATCCATTAGATCCAACCAACTCTTCATCCATGGATATTGTGGAGTGGGTATACCCAACTCCACCTACAGACGTAGGACAGGAACTCTCTCCAAAGATAAAGACACCAAAATGGACCCATATACAAATTGTTTCAATCGAACGTTTCGACACTTTGTGAGTTGTTTTTTCATGCTTTTCAGGACACCCTCACACCAATTGAAGACCCTGGGTTCCATGCACTCTATCGCATAATAAAAATGGATTTTCAAAGCCATACTGAGATATGCACTTCCTTCCATGTGGGTAATGTTTTAAAGAATGGCCTGCAATGTTAAATCCTAGACATCTTTGATGGCTACCTTGCCACTGTATTTTTTGGTGCTCGGCACACAACGGTGGTGAACATAGTAATCCATAGGTTTACCCCCACCCTTGCTTCCTGTGAGTGATACCCGTGAACCATGGTGAGACAACCTTGTTATAAAATAGATATCCTTTATATTTATTGTGAGTGTAAGAACACCCATGTGAAAGTCCTATTCGTTCACATCCCACATGTGAACCAAATACTCTAGTAGCCTCAACTGAGCTCTCATGCCATGAATCTTGAAAAACTTGAGTAACCCACATTTTCTTAGAGCCATATTTGTGCCTGGGTCATTCCTAGAAAAATAATCCTCTTCCTCATGATTTTTCTCACGCCACTCGAGCATCTTGACCAAGGAAATACTTCCAAGGAACATTAAAAAAAGATTAGAAACATAAAAAATTCTTTCCTAGTGGTTTTTCCAGTTTAGTTTATATTTTAATTTTTTTTATTGTGGTTGTTTTAGGGTTTTGTTTTCATGCAGAGTGACGTCGTCGCACCCTATCTATGGGGTCTCTTGCGATGATCCAATATCGTCATAGTTCACGATATAGTGGACATGTGATGATCTCAATGCGCAGGTAGCCCCACTCCTTATGGTTCGTTAAACATACTCTGAGGGACTTGTTCAAAGGATGAGATTACATTTACAAGCATATGTTATCCTCCTCAAGCTTGTTGATACTGAGAGGGGGGTGAATCAGTATGAAGTACAATTTCAAAACCTTTTTCAAATTATACTTAAACCATTCAATTATATCCAATGAGCAATGAACAATAGTATAAGAGTTACACCAATACACCACAATACACCATGCACAATATATGAGAAATAATCAATAGTTTTTGTTCAAGGGAAGTAATGACTTCCAAAGGTAGCTATAGATTCCAAATGTAAAGGGAGGAATAAACCTCCAAGAGGAATATACAATCCTACAATATAAAGAGAGATTTGAACTCTCTATCCTTGCCCCTTCCTTCCACCCAAGAATATATGAGAGATAATAAAACTTTATTCAATTCTGGTCTGTTCAGAAGACCCAAATTGTACAGCATGCCCCACGCTCAATATTTGACATCTGATTCTGAAACTCGCACACAAGAAAATAAAGTCCGTACTATTTCCAATGGAAGTGGTCCCACTACATTTGGAGTATGTATGAAAAAGTTATGACTGTTTTACCCAGAACACCTGTTTATTGACTAGTTTCAGGACTGGTCACAAACCCTATATTCCACAGAGTGTATCTCCA
>ML778150.1:170135-183708 GCA_009831015.1 Picea engelmannii
TATATATATATATATATCCGTTCCCTATCTCTTTGTTGTTTTGTTCTTCTTAAATTAGGTTCACCATCCCACAAACTCATAGAAGGAGCTAAAAGGATGACACTAGCGAGGATCAAGCATCATTTAAAAGGTATGTCACCTATACCTCTCTAAACTAGTTTATATGACAATGAAATTTAAGGTGAAGTGTGTATTCTGTCTTGTTTTGTTTTAGCTTCCTGTGGAATTTAGGGAGATCTATTTGTGTCCACACTTATCGATTAGTTTGATAACACCTTTATTAATGCGTTTGTTCTCCCAAATCACTTTTAGACTTTTAATTTTCATTCTACTTCTTCCATTTGAATTAACTAAAACTTTCAACAAAAAATTTCTGTACTTATGAATACATAATGTTTCAATGAATAATTCACATCTCTCACCAACTAGAAAATATTTCAAGAAAGATGACTTGGAAGGATTTTAGAGAGCTCCATATTTTTCACTGATGCATGAAACCTTGGCCTTATGCAAATCCCCATATCATCTCACCCCTTCCCATTCATCCATAGACATGGGGAGATAGCTCCAGACGTCTATGTCCTCCCCCAATGGAGGATTCCGGGGCTCCTTTCTTTGGTATAAAGACTCCTTAAATCAAGCTCCTGGAAAAATCCAAGAACCCATGCAAGAAGATGAAACTTCTCAGAATAATTTGGATCATCCTGCAACCGCTCAACCACATGTGACCAACGCAGTATCAGATGCAACCAAAACAAGCACATGCATATATAAATCCGAGGATAGACCTCAAATCAATCTTTCCCTAGCCTGTATCAATGTTTGAATCGAACACATGAAAACCTATGCATTCATAGGAAAATTCATCAGAATTTATCCCATGGAGCGTGATCTTCTAAGCTAGATTGCTGCAAAATGGAAACTGAAGGCTCACTTTGACATCCAACTTGGCTCAAAAGGATTCTTACTATCATATTCACTCGGTTGGATGATAGGGATAGAATAATGGAAGGGGGTCCCTACTTATTCAACTCCAAAATATTATATCTCAAGAACTAGACTGAATGCTTCAACCCAAACAAGAAATACTTCACTTGGGCTCCTACTTGGATCAGAGTTTACTCCTTTCCATCAGAATACTGGGACGATGAAACCCTTAAATACATTGGAAACACCTTGGTTAATTTTGTCAAAATAGTAGAGAAAAATAATACCAACAAATACACCTCTTATGCTAGGATTTGTGTCTACATGCACATATCCAAATCTCCATTGGAATCCATCTTCCTTGCGCATGAGGAAACATAGTGGATCCAAAGTTTAGACTACAAACATGTTCCTTTAAGATGTTGCAAGTGTCATGAACATGGGAACCTCTTCAAAGATATCCCTCAAAATAATCCAGCTGAAGACCTCAAAGGAGAAACACTCATAGATTAGGAAGGTTTAGGACTATCCCCAACCGACAACGATCCAACTGTAAATCCCACTCCATAGCCAAATCCTTGGATCCTTCAATGAGTAATATCTTCCAGGATGTCGCCCGACAAATAGATGGGGTAGACCACAATGAGGAGGAATACCAACCATCCCCTAAAATGTAGCACTAGGAACCCATGTGGAACCAAGGAAACAACTCACCTCTAGATACAATCATCACTAAGATCAACACTCAACCCAATATGTCCTCAATTTGCTCACAATAAAACTTGATCTATGCCACTGTCCAAGACTTCTATGTGCAAATGGATGAATACATGGGAGATCTAGATCTGGGTGAGCTAGATCTCCTAGGTCTAGATGATGAATGAAAAAGGTGTCCCTTATGCATGATAGATCCAAAGAAGATCCATATTCTCAAGGAGGTTCTCAACAAAGATAAAATTGAGCTATACTAGGAATTAAGAACAACCCCCCAAATGATCTAAAAAAAAAAGTCAAAGATCTCAAAAAGAGAGGGCACAAAACAAATATACAATGCATCGCCACTTTGGGATCTAGGTTAGTTCATTCAGGGAAATATGCTCATCTCATTGAATTCTTTCCCTCCAGCTCTCAATGTTCCTAATGAAGGTCATCTCTTGGAATGGTAGGGGAATCAACAGTCTCAACAAGAACAAAATGCTTTGTAGGAAGATACTCCAAGAAAAACTCACAATGCTCTTGATCCAAGAAACAAAAAACAACAACGATAGCCTTCAGGCATTGTTATCACGTCTTTGGAAAAAAAATAACTCCATTTCATTTGATGCAGCCAATAATTCAGGCGGTCTTGCAATTTCCTGGAATCCTTAAGAAATTATTCTCAATGATTTCACAACTACTAGAAACTCTATTTCACCATCTTTTCATCTACTTGGAACATATGTGCATGGTTTCATTACCAATATTTATGGTCCCAGATATTCATATAGGAAGATAAATGTTATGAAAGTCCTGGATTGGTATAGACAAGAGAATCCCAAATATAATTTGATCATTGGAGGAGACTTCAATCGCATCACCAATCTCTGGGAAAAAAAGGAGGTTGTCTCCTCCTCACACTGGAGGATGTCAGGGTCAAGAAACTCATCAAGGGAAATGATTTGGTGGACCTAGAAACCACCAATGACATCTACACCTAGAATAATATACAATGAGGCTCCTCTCACATCGCCTCATGCCTGGACATATTTCTATTCTCTAAAGAAATAACAACGATAGGGGACGAAACTACCACCACGATCCTCCCTTATTTAGGATCATACCACTAGCCCATCTGCATGTAGTGGCACCAAAGTGGTAAAAAACATTTTTCCCCTTCATATTTGAAAAATTATGGTTAAATAATCCATATTTTATGCCAATGATAAAAAACTAGTTGTCTTCAACCCATCCCCTAGGCCTCTCCAAAATGTACAGATTCCAACAAAAATTAAAAATGTTGAAACAACATTTGAAAATGTAGAACAAATTGACCTTTGGGAATATCTTCTTGGCCAAATACAATTTGGAGAAAAAAATGGAATCTCTTCAGCTGCAAATCATCAATGATGGACACTCAGAGGCTCTATCTAACATGGAAGCAAAACTTCAATCTCAAATAGAGAATCGTTTCTTACAAGAAGAAATATTATGGAAGCAAAAATCAAGAATCTCCTAGATAAAAGAAGGAGAGTGCAACACCTATTTCTTCCATCGCTCAACCATCCAACACATAATGCACAATGTTGAAACAATTCTTAAGTTTTTTATCTCTAAGGCCTAAATTTTTCTTTTTCAGGTTTCGGCTTTTCACAAAACATGAGTTTCGTTATCAATCCCAAACACAGGACACCTTTTTCTTAAATATTTTAATTATTTGGATAATAAAAGGAAAAAAAGCTTAAAATAATTATAAGAATCCCAATGCCTTTTCTTTGAAATTATTTAAATCATGATAAGTTTTAAAACTAACGGATTTAAGGTTAAGCTTGAAAAACTTTCGGGATTCGAGGTTTGTTAAAAACATATTTTTCGATACAAATCAAATCGTGAAATCCCAATCCTCGATTTCCCGAAACATTGAAGTCTAAGTTAAAACACGGTTTAATTAATTCTCTAATGTGAAAGGTTAAGGATTAAGATAATCATGTCGCAATTTCGGGATTCGCAGTTCAATGAGATCACATCTCCTGTCATCATGATTCCCGAAATCGTGAATCACAAAACCCTGATCCATAGTTCATGTTAAACCAAACTAATTTTGTTTTGACCTTAATCGTGATTAGTTAGTTAATTAAGATGATTATAAGTCTTGTTTAAAAAAAAAAAAAAGCTGTCGTGATTTCACGATTTCGGAGATCGGATTTCATCGATAACATACTTCTTGACATCATGATCCCCGAAATCCTGAAAACGTTTAATCTCAATTAATTTCTTCGCTAAAATGTTTTAAGTCTTAATTAAGATGTCGCGATTTCGTGATTTTAGAGATCGGATTTCATCGATAACATACTTCTTGACATCATGATTTCCGAAATCCCAAAAAACAAAGTTTTCAGTCTTAATCTATGATTAGCACTAATTAACCTTTTTTCCAAAACAGGATTAATGATAATCATTCTTTTTAAGTGTTCGTTCATGTTTCTCTTTTCGATTAAGTAAAGTGTCTCGAATTTTCTTTAAAAAATGAAGGCGCCTAAACACGAACATTAAATGTGTATCTCAGAAATATATCTTCTTCATCAAAAGCCTTAAATTCTTGACAGTTGTGTCAATCTCGTCACTTTTAATTGTATTCAAAGTGAACATCTAAATGTCTGTGTTTTCATTTTATCAAGCGCATGAAACACTTAGATGAGCTTGTTCATCCATTTTCTGTGACAAGTTTGCAATTAAACGCAAAGTCATGGCACTGAAAAAATCACCGAAGAAGAATGAAGATGCATAGGAAGGAGATATCATCTCCAACACCACACCACATGCTATAGACTCCATTAAATCTTGGACTCAAATCTCCAAATTGTTGGAATATGAACTCAAGAATGCTCATCATGATTCTGAGAATCATTGTCGGGACATAGCTGAGTCAGAGCTTCATAAGATCGTTGAACGCCCACGACTCATGGCATACAATGATATGATCATATAGGCCCCATTGAGGAGCATATTAAATGATCAAGGATTTATCGTCAGCTCATTCATGCCATAACACATACAAGTAATGTATAAACTCTCGCCAAATCCTAAACATACTTTTAATGCCGAATTTTTAGCAGAGTTTCAGAGGAAAGAATGCATTGAGGTAGACCTAACATATCTTGATATGATTAGAGAATGGGAAAGGTGTCTATCAAATTTTAGAGCTAATACCCATGGGATTTATGCTACAACATCCTTGAATGAATACATGGTATATGTAGCTATTATGTTATGTAGACTTTTCGGGAGAAAATATCCCTTCCATTTTCATGCAGATTGGGTGCCCTTTTTAGAAGAAGCTTCAAAAGGGAATGGTTTTAACTGGCATAAGATTTTGTCAGATAACCTAACACAGGAAATCTTAAACTACAAAGAATCAAAATCAAAGGGACAACCAACAACCTTTTACATGTCAGCATACATTATGGATGCAATCTGTTATGTGACTCCTTTTCCTTTAATGAATTGGAGTTGGAACATTTCCTGTCCAGAACCCATTCATAAATATCACTCGGCCCTTTGGGAAGAAAATGCTAAGGATGCATTTTATTAGGTTTTTCATTTTATTATAATTTCGATGCATAAAATATTTTTTGGATGTGAATCCCCTCGCATTTCTGATGCAATCATAGAAAATATTAAAGCAATTACCAACTGGTTTATTGAGGAGAATTTTTCCTACATTAGGGTTTACGATTGTTCCATTCCCCCTCATGCACTCCCTAAATTCCTACCGGACAGATTGGTGTGTGGGGAGGTAGCCCATTAGATAGTAAAGGGCGGTGTTGGATTAGAACTAAAAGTAGCTCAGAAGAAGTCATGGCCAACTTTCCCTGTTCATATTGGGAAATTTTCTTTATGAAATCTAGGCCATTCTAAGGTAGAGGTTGAATCATTAGAAGAAGTGAAATTAGTAGATATTGAGAACAGAAAGTATGACCCCTACCAAGTAATAAGTAGGCATTTTATACATTGTAATCTAAAGTCTTATGAACATGAAACATCTATCTATGATGATGTGTTTAAGGATGTTAAATCCTATGAAGAAGCACTGAAAAGAGTACAAGCCATGCCACCTAACTCATAGACCGAATTCACATCATTCTAGAGCCATAGGCGAAGTTTCCTACCCAAGAGTTTGCAGGGTGAATTTTCAACCCCACCTACAGAATAGGAAGGGCCTGCTCCAGGGTTTGAAACAAATACATAGGACAAAGAAAATACCAAAGACAAGATGAAGGATACTGAGATACCTTCCCAAGACACATAGGGTTTTGAGACAAAACAATCAGAGATAGAGAAAGGAAAAGAGATGGAAACAACCCCAGAAATCCCTAAGGATGTTCCAGAAAAGACAGGAGGAACAACATCAACAGAGCTCAGTATCCCTATCACTTCCTTAACCCCATTGCAGTCAACTTATCGAACCCCCCATGAAGGATCTCTTTATGTCAGTGATCTAGAGACAATTTCAAGGGATGAAATCCCTCCATCAGATTACTTTTTCAGTAAAAGGAGAAGAGCGATCTTGAAATAGGAAATCCATCCAAGAGGAGAGGGGATGATTAAAAAACATAGGGTCATTATAGATGGAAAGAAGCTTAAAGATGGAGAATTTTCTACAGAGTTAGCAGGTACGATGGGTGCTATATCATCAACAAATATATATTCTATTGGCAGTTTAACAACCATTCTCGAACAAAAAGACCAAACAATAATTCAGCTACAAGACAAATTTAAATAAACTGAGAGAAATATCAGTTGGGGAATACAAAGGGGTCTAGAACAAGATAGACTAAAAGATATTCAAGAAATTCAGAAAATGAAAATAGACTTAGAAGAGGCAAAACAAATAATACAGGTCACACAGGCATAGGTCCAAAAGCAGGGAGAAGAAAATAAACTGTTACAAGATAAAATTAATTCTATTACTAATCAAGTAGTAGAACTTGAAATTTTAAGGACACAAGCATTGGGATTACATTTGAAAATAGAGGAAGAATAGGAGAAAGTGTTTTTGAATCTGGAAGTAGTCTATAATTACTTTCAAGAAACAAATAAATCCTTGGAGAATGTTTTCCGGAAGGAAAGGGAAGCAAAAGTGGCTAGAACGACTTTCCAAAAGGCAGTAACCCTCTCAACAAAGCAAGAAGTCGGAAGGATTAAAAAATTATCCATTTTTGAACAGGTTAAAGGGGATGTAATACTTAAAGTGTGGGAAGCAGACCTGGTCGAATATAAAATAATAACTAGAGATGTCAATGATGATTGGTAGGGAATTTTTGATCTCTTATAAAGGACTTCATTGAATATCGGAAAACATGGTTGTCCCGTATTATTAGGTGAGATTAATATTGCCAAGCACCAGCTAAGGTTCAAAGAAGAGCTGGAGGAAATGAAGATAGAGATCTCAAAAATTAAATTAATCAATATTACATAAATCGAAAAATGGATGGTGACACCGAATCTAAAGTTGCAAACTATTAAGTTCATAGGGAAGATGATAGAAGATCGTTTGCCTGAATTACAGAAAAGATTCTTCATGTTTGAAGAAAAAGAGATACCAGATGCTCCCAGAGTTTTTGTGAAATGTTTGGGAAAGTGTGTTCACTGTCTTGAGGCAGAAAAAGGATGTTCATCAACACAAACATAAAAACATTTTTTTTGAATGTTTTTATCATTAGAAATTAGAAAGGAAATGTAAATGGTTGACATTATTCATATATTTAATCGTAATCTTAGGAAGTTGGTTAGTCACCAACGAGAAAATTTATGATGATGATGTATAAATATATTTTCAAAATACTAAGAAAGGGCTTTTGATTTTTTTGGGAGAGAGAGCCGATTGTATTAACAGTTTTCCAATCCATCATAATATATGATACAGACGAGATTCTGAATCCTGCCAATTTGTAGCTATGTGTTCTTCAACCCTATTTACTATACTTTATTATGTTTTCCATTCAATGTTTTTCTAATGAATAATCAATTTGAATTTATCTGCAAACATCTTTTATATAGTTCATATTGATTTGGATATCAAATTATTTACATCTTTTCCTCTGAAATTGCTATCAGTGATTTTAAGGCCTGTGAATCATTTGAACCTTAATACTTAACTTTTCATTAGAAATCTCATTTTCTTTCTTTATTACCCGTCACAATATGAGATTCTTTCTTGATTAAAGCCTCATATTTTTCTATAGTACAAAGAGAATGATAAAATAACAAAGAAGTACTACAGAAAAATATGAGATTCTTTCTTGATTAAAGCCTCATATTTTTCTGTAGTACTTCTTTGTTATTTTATAATTCTCAAATTGTTGCAAATCCAGGAAACGACCTCAAATGTATTTATGTTAGTGTTTTTAATTCCAAAATTATTTTTCCTATTCTCATCTCTTAAAAGTTTGAAGTAACATTTGATTAAATTCTTTCACAATTAAATAAAATCTTATCCTCCATGACTGTTCCAAATAGAAGAGAACCGAACATTGATCCTGGCCTTCAAGATCAAACCAGTATTGCTTTGAACCTATTTAATACCATCCTACAAACAACAACTAACCGGGTCGAATTAGAACGTTCATGGGCTGCTATTGAGAGAGATATTAGCATCCAAGAACATCGGGAAGCTAGACAAAGACAGTTGAGAAACTGATTCTACATCACCCTTCCTTTTCAATTCTTATCCTCAAGTTATTATTTTTAACATTTATGGATGCCTTGACGGTATACTTTATAGCCTTAAATTATAAAATTAGGAACAACACACAACATAATATTATGTGTTAAGAAACCAAATGGATCCAGACTAGAAACTCACAAAGACATTGAAAAAGAGTTGGTCTCCTATTATGAACATCTCCTCTCAGAGGAGAAATAGTCTAGGGAGGAATCCATCCAACGAGTAGCTAACCACATCCCCCTTCTAGTCATAGATCACCAAAATTCTTCCTTAACGTTCCCAATCTCTTAACAGGAGGTTGAACTGGAAGTCACTCAAATGAAGGAAGGTACTACCCCTGGACCCGACAATTTCACGATCAAGTTCTTCCATGCTTGCTGGGATGTGCTAAATATGGAGGTGTTGGAGATCGTGGAAGAATACCACAGTAGAAAATGAGTACCTCCAGCTCCCAATGAAAACTTTCTCACCTTGATTCCTAAAGAATAAAATGTGACAAATCCAGGTAAGTATAAACCTATAACTCTTTGTAATGTCATTTACAAAATCATTACAAAAGTCATAGCCAACAGGTTAAAACCTCTCCTTCCCCTTCTCATCTCCCCTAAACAAACGGTTTATGTCGAGGGTAGGGAGATACTTTATGGAATCATTCTAGTTCATGAAGTTATCCACTCCCTAAAAAAACCAATAAACTTGGCATGCTTCTCAATCTAGATCTCTCCAAATGTTTCGATCACCTAAGATGGGAGTACATAGAAAATATTCTCCTTGCCTTCGTCTTTGGTCATGAATGGGTACAATGGATCCTCTCTCTCCTTTATTCAACCTTATTCTCTATCTTACTCAATGGATCCCCCTCCCCCACCTTTTCCCCCTTCATAGGCATTCGTCAGGGAGACCCCCTCCCCCCCTTCCATTTCATCCTCATTATTGAAGGTTTAGGTCACATGCTCAACAATTCTTGCTCAAAAGGTTCTCTAAAAGGATTGTGTCTTCACAACCATCAACCCCTAACCCACCAAAAATTTGTTGATGACAACTTTCTCTTGGCCCACCCCTCAATTCAAGAAGTTTGCACCTTATTAAGAATACTCAACACTTTTTCCAATGCCTCTGGTGCCTCCTTCAACCTGGAAAAATCTCTCATCTTCTTTTTCAACACTCCCCCCACCACTCAAAGGAATATTTCTAGAACTCTAGGTTTCACCACCTCCTCTCTCCCCTCCAATTACTTCGTCACCCCTCTAATTTCCTCATCCCTCAAACACTTCACCTCATGGGAAATTATTGAAAAATTGACTCAAAATATCTCCTCCTCGACCTTTCCAACGTTCAAGTTAGTTGGGCATCTAGTTCTCATAAAGGTTGTTTTGCAAACTATTCCTTTGTAGTGCTTTTCTATTCTTGCAGCCCCCAAATGGTTCCTCAAATCCATATGGAAGATTCAATTCACTTTCCTCTGGAGTGATGGTAATAACACTCAAAAATGTGTTCTTGTAAAATGGGACACACTCTACTTGCAAAAGCACATGGGAGGTTTAGGCTTAAGGGATCCTATCAAGATAAATTAAACTCTCAGCACAAAAACCTTGTGGAATTGGGTTTCTAACAACTCCAGTCCATGGGAACAACTTTGGCACAAAAATACACCCCAAATTGGAACCCCCTTAACTTGATCCAATTCACTCCAAATTATCAAGGCTCTCTCATATGGAACTCAACAAAAATCTAGTCTCATCTCATTCAACAACAAAAATTTTGGGAAATCATGGATGGATCCCAAGCCAAGTTCTAGATAGATTCTTGGAAAAAACGTCCAAGTCTTGAAAGACAATATAATCTTCCACAAAAAGGAAGCACAAAGGTCAAGGATTTTTGGAAAACAACCGATGAAAAAAATTTCAGGAAATGGAAAGCGATTGAAGGCCAACTACTTCATCTGCCAGCAGAGACTAGAAAAAACATCAAGCAAGATGTGTATAACCGAACAATTTGCATATTTTAGGACCATGACAGACTTAGATGGGGATATTTTCCAAAAGGTGTATTCACAATCAAAGAATCGTATCAACTTCTCACCCCTCCCTAGCTAGTTCCTTTATATCCTTGTTGGTCTAAACTTTGGTCTCTCAGAACTTGGCCCAATATCTCAATATTCCTCTGCCTAGTTTGGCACATGTACATCTTAACTTGGGACAACATTCTCAAAAGGGGATTTTTCATACCTTCTCTCTATTCTCTCTGTCAAAACCATGAGGAATCCATAGATCACCTCCTTGGTAGTTTCCCTATCTTCAATCATTTATGGGACACTGTAGTGATTATTTACAGAACATACGACTGGGTTCATGGAAATGTAACTCATTCTATAAAAACTTGGGATGAAAATCCTTACCAGAACCCAATACTCAACCATATATGGACGTTGATCCCAATTTCCATAGTCTAGAATATTTGGAAAGAGCGTAACCAATGAATCTTCGAAGACAACGCATCCTCTGAAGAGATCCTTTGGGAAACCTGCAGAAAAAAAACTATTGGAAATTATTTACCTCCACCCTAGGTATGATCAAGATTATAAATTGATTCCCAATGAGGAAACACTACTACAATGATGGTACATCACTCTTGACCCCCATGTGGGCCCTCCTTCAACTCCATATTCCTACATGAGGTCTCCTCTAGTCCGAAGAATTAGTTCTTCCCTCCTCTCAGTTTCTTCAAACTCAACTTCGATGGAGCCTGCAAAGGCAATCCTAGCCCTACTGGTTTTGGAGGTATTTTCATATACAATGTTGGTGACATTATTCGACTCTTCTATGGATCAACAAAATCACAGAGCTCTCATGTCTTCTCCAATTTCTCCAAATAGAACGATAAATAGCCCTCTTCCCTCTTATGGTCGAAGTTGATTCTGAACTCATCATCTCCATGGAAATTTGTCTACAAAATGCATCTCAAACAACAAAAAATTATCCTAGTTGGAGACTGGACTAGGGGCTTCATCATCTGGATCAACTTATAGATTCCAGGGACTCCATTTATTTTCACCATGTCCACCGAAATGTGAATTAACTGATGGAAATAATAGAAAATGAAAGCATCATGGACAACTCTGATCTTTAGCACCACACCCTAGATGAGATTCGAAATCACTCTTTCAAAAAAGACTATATAGAAATAACTCTTAGGGACTCTCTAACCCTGGATGAAAGTGTACCCACGATACAACTGGTGATCAACATGAACCTCTCTAGTGTGAATCAATCGACAAGTGCACTCCACCTCTCCCTCCCCTCATGCACATTAATTCATTTCTTACCTCAAGGCATTGGGCCTTAAATCTGCCACCTTCTCCATCTCGTCTCCTGCAAGGATACAGTACGTCAGACTAGATCGTACACATGCATAATGTGAGGGAATTGAAATACTAAGACTTAAGCAATTCTCATTCTAGAAATTTTCATTCCATATTCCCTGACCCGCTCTGGCACATCACCATATTCTATTGTCACTCTGTTATCTAGAGGTGGTTGTGGCTCAACCTCATTCTCATGCATCGCAGTATAAAACTCTTGCAAATGCATTCCTAAAAGAACACCACCCCCATCCTGGGAAGAGGAGGTCGTGGAGGTCGTGCGTCCTCAACACATCCTCCACCTATCATGTCTAACCAATAAGGATACGACTGCATAGTTATAAACTCTCTTCGACAACTGCTATACGACTGAGAGGAAGAATTAGTCGTCTCTCTGCCAGCCACTCAAAACACCCACAAGCATCGCAAAAAATACTGGGTCATGAAAAATATCCTTGCTCACTCCCTCCTTAGTCTCCCAGGTGTGTTCATCTCGAGCCCTCCCAACTTGCCTCATCCCCTAGTGCCAACACCCCTCCTTGAGAGGTCCACCCCAACAAATCGACTCCTCCGGATAATAAAGGTAAGCTCATAGAAGAAGCTCACCCTAGAAAGAAAATACCACATATGGCTCCCTTCATCAAAATAACAAGACTTCCAATCAAATAACAAATCTCAAACATATCTATCTCTTCCAGTGATAGTGACTACAAAAACTGCCCCATTGTGGAAGAAATCCCTATCGACGACCCTCCAAATGCCCTCGACAATAATGTTTAATTTCTGAGCTCATATTTATTTACAAGTTTCATAGTTTTTTTTAGTCTCAGTTTTCATGACAGTTATTACATTGCCAAACAATTTAATTGTTTTTGTAAACCTGGTTTCCCTTCAAAGCACAAGAAAGACTGCTAATCTTTTTTTAGCCTAGTTTCCTAGATAGGGCATGCCTCAATTTCTAGGTTGTTTTTGTCAACTTCCCGGGATGAACATCCCACTGTTCATTTCTAGTTTTCTTCTTGTATCAATACTTTATTTTTAATAGATTATTTTTTAAATTTACAAAACACAAAAAATCACATCTCTCACCATACACAACATTTTATCGATGAATCCACATTCCTAGATGATACAGATCATTTTGGTGATGAATCCACTTTTCCCTCCAGCATGTCCTCACTCAATCATATTTCTCTTTCACCGATACATTAGTGAAAAATCCACACCTTCTATCAATACACCAATGGGATATCCTCATCTTTTTTCGATGCACCGATGAGTGATTCTCATCTCCCATCAACAGTACAAAGATTTAATATTTCTTCATATTTTCGGTATCCAGACAAGTTGTTATTTTTGTCTCATGTCAATATGGTGACAACTTGAAGCCTTCCCCTCAAGCTGGCGAAGGATTTCCTCAGGTCAAAGATACATCAATGGCCCCAAAAATTTCCCTCGCACTGACATACTAGTGCCATGGGATCTTCTTGCCTCACTGACACATCAGGAAAATATTTTTATGTCTCATCGATACACCAGTGGAGAAATGTATTTCTTGGGCCAATACATTTCCAGGGAAAAGTATTTCCTTTGTTGATACATTGTCGAGACCCACAATTCAAAAAGGTTCCTATACAAAACATGATGTGGTGTGACATACATTGTTATGTAATCAACCTTTTGATTTTCTCACTAATTTTTACCTTTTTAACCCCAAAAATGTAACATCCCGCTCTGGCACACTGAGACCACTTATTCTTTGAGGACACTTGCTCGCAAGTGATCTGGACCCTTTTTGATGTTGGACCTTATATATCTGATTATGATGTGATTGACAGATGATTGATGCATTACTATTCATG
>ML778150.1:188560-215493 GCA_009831015.1 Picea engelmannii
GTATCAGTAGTCTCGGGCTGTTTAAAGGCACAGTTCCACTACTGCGACTCTACTGACGGATCCTTCCTTCTGTGACAGTACTGTGCCGAATCCGTGGTGTCTGTCTCTGCCTGTAGCCTTTGTTGACCGCCTCCTGTTCGGGGCATTGCTTCTTGTCGTTGGTATGCCATGTCGGGTCGTCTGGATTGTGACCGTCTTACTTGCGTCCTGTTGGTTCAAGGTTGACATAGAGTCTAGGGGGATGTTTCTTCTGCACACGCGCACACACTGTAACAAAAAGAAAAAAAAATTTTTCACCAGTTGACTGAGTAGTCATCCTTAGCTAGGAGGGTTGTTACAAAAAACCTTTGTTTCAACACCATTTTACATTGTTTCTTCACCAAAAAGACACATTGGAATCGCCAAGAGCACACTAATGCAAGATTTACCACCCACTTGTAAATCCCGTCTATTTACTATGTGCATGATCAAAGGTATGCCTAAAACTCTATTCACATGTAAAATCTCATTTGATTTCAAATCACTTATTTAAAAGAAGAGGAAGGTTTAGGAATGCTACCTGATGTGTATCTACCCCACAACACTAATTTTTCTCTTGGTTAGGTCCACATATGGGATTTAAAAATCTTCATTTCACTCCTTATTCCTATATACCTCCCAAATCCAATCAAAAAATACCCCCCGTGCTTGTTATCTTGTATCTCCTCTCCTCATATTTCACCAACCTGGCAATTTCCCTTCCCCCCACATCAATTTCTTTGTTTAAATAATTAGAATGCAAGAAAATGGCTCCTCTTGTGAATCCATTCCTCTCAAAGCCTATGCACATAGTGGAGTTGACAAAATCCCTCCTCATTCACCCATTCATCCCAATTGTTTACTCATGGTTATCATTGCTAGAATTTATATATGGGGCATCTCCATACAAAAATAGTTGCACAAGTTTTACTCCTCTTCTTTCAAAATAATAACTAGTGTTTTTTTGTGATGAAGTAGAAAATTATCTCCCTCCCAATGTTTGAACACAATGAATCTCATCCTAGGTATATATAAACCTAAATACTTTCTAATAAAAAGATTTTCAATCATTTTTAATTTTTATTACTTCATTTTATATGTGGTAATTGTAATATTTTGTTTTTATGACAAAATGCATCTTTTATAGGTTCAATCATGTCCAACTATAAAAAAAAAGTTGAGAGAGTTGACCAGAACCCCATTGTTGATATCTCATTAGGAAAAAAGAGAGGAAGAAGCCAATATTGATACCCAAGGACTTGTGTGTAATGATACATATTGCATAATTGATAAGGAGACATATTTCAAGTGGGGAGAGATTTATAAAATGTTTACTAACCAAACATTTCCAAAAATACTAAAGAAGGACCCATACCTCAAGGTATACTGAGCCATCATAAAATACACGTTCAATAGAATAAAATATCATTCTTCATCATTCCCTTGTGTGAAGGCCATATCTTGAATTATCAACCACACACACATAGATAATAGCCAAATAATCAACATGTAAAGAAAACTTGTTGCTTCCTTCCATCCTTCAATGATCACTTCATGTTATCAGTTGGTCGAGGGAGAGATGAAACTAGATGAAGAATTAGTGAAATAATTACCTCACAATCCTAGGGATGTTATGAAATATTGGTGGGTCTCAAGTAAAAGTTTTAAGATTAGAGCCTCAGATGACTACTCGACAAGTTTACTCAAGATTCCATACTAGTACACAGTTTCCATGTTGTAAATACTATACAAAGAACCTGATGCTCAAAGACTCAAGGTGTTTTGAGTGCCTCTCATCCATTTTATCACCACTTTCAGATCCTCATTTAACTAGGCTGACATTCTATATTCCATGTTGGCACAAGAAAACTTAGCCATGAAACATATGGCCTTAGGGATGTACCCCAATATTCATATGGCCTCATATCTTCTTGAAATGATACTATTTTTCCACACATACCCGAAGGTGGGTTGGGCTTGGAATCTAGATGATTTTCCTATCCACGTTTAATGTAAAATCCTATGGGAACATAGTTATAATTATGATTATCAATGAATTTGGGACAAGTTTCAAATTCCACTATTTTAACTATTATTTTTTGCACCCTCCCCATGTATGTCATACAAATATCAAGCTATAGTAGGTATAGTAGGATATTGGTATCTGATGGAATTTGGTACATACATTAGAGTCTATAGGGACACCAAATCCCCTCATCTTCTTCTGAAATTTGTTCCTAGCAAACTAGTTTTGGAGGAGATAGCCTACCTAACCTTGGTACATGTGGTAGATGTACCTTTAAACATGGATGAGAAAATGATCTAGCCACCTCGGTTGCTATATTTTGGAGCATATTCTTCCAAGGGAATTAAGGAGGCCTAGGCAGAATATGACACTGGTTATCCTATTTTCACTTCGACAAGGAAATGATCTATAGGCATGACCCCCTAAAACTTGTTAGAACACACTGCCAAAATTGAAAATTAAGGTGGATTTATGAGTAAGAAAACTAGGAGGAGAAAGATATCCATTGAAGAGAAAAAATGTATTATGAAATAATTTTTAGAAGGAGAGGCATATCGCAAGATGGAGGTAGATACATGATGAACAAGAGGATAGAGTTGTATATAAAAAATGAAGAAAAAGATAGAAGAAAAAAATAGATCGAATGATGAGGCCAAACATAAGAGGAAATAAGAGGAATTGACAACAACAATAGCTGAGAAAAAGAGAAGGGAATTAGAGGAACACAAAATAAAATAAGAGGAAGCAATAACAAACGAGGAAGAACAAATAAAGAGAGAAGTTGCAACAAAACAAGAAGAACAGAAGAAAAGGGAAGAGGAAGAGATGATAAGAAAACAAGAAGATGTAGGAGACCCGGATCCCATGGACACTAATATGCCAAGATCATCCTCAAACTCTCCCTGGACTAGACATAATTTCCCATTAGGGGTATTTAGGCTATGGGAATTCACATTGTCTAAAGTCCATAAGGTATCCAACTTGAACTCTTTAATATTGGACAAAGCATCAGGTAAAATAGTACAATAGAGCATCAAAATATTACTTTTTTATGGAGTAGTCTCTCTCTAAGTAACCACAGAAAAAAATGTAGTCGAAAATATCATATATGAATCCTTGGCCATCACTTCAGCCGGTGTAGGTTTTATTTAGGCGTCAAATAATAACATGAAGAACATGATGCAATAAGTTGAGTAATACAAGAAGAGAATAAGGACCCTAGAAGAAGGGATGTGATTCTACAAGGGAGATAGCACCAGTGTCCCAGAATTAAAAATAAGTTTCGAAGTAGTGAGAAAAGAGATCCATGGTTTGGCTAAAGAATTGTATTCTAGGATACAATAATTCTAGAAGAAATACTCCTAAATCATGCCACAACTACACAAATCTCAGACCAAAAACATAGAATTTACTAGGATCTGAGCAGATTATGATGAGATGAAGCAACCAGAAAAATACATTTTGAATGTCTCGAAAGTATTACCATGAATTATTGATTGGGAAGGTGAACTAAACCACATTTCTCTTGATAATCACTAGTAACAAGGGGAAACATTGGAGAAGGATTTGAATAATTCACTTGGAATATGTGTTGAAGTCCACAAGGAAACCATTTTCTTGACCATTAAATGCCATCTTCCATGAATCGGTGAGCTAGGCCAACCAAAACCATATAAGGAAGTACAAGAAAAATTAGAGGAGGATATGCACACAATAGAAATGGATTTCAGAACCCCACCCAAGGTAACCAGTACCTTGATGGATGAGCATATTGTAAAGCCATCAAGAGCTCAAAGAATAATTCAATATTTCTTGGCCAATATGAAAAGAGACATGAATACTCTTTCCCAACATTCAATATCCCATGAAGTTACTTAGAGTCCCTATTATATCATAGAATCATTTCAATACCAGATTATCACAAAGTATGGGAATCCTATATCATCGAAAAGAATAAATATGAATCTTAATATAAATTTGAATTTGTAAATTTCATGTCTTATTTAATGAATTAGAAAGAAATGGAATAAATAGTTTGAAGAGTTTGTAACTATCTCTTGGGAGTTCAAGAAGTCCCAAGGAATGATTGCAAAACTCAACTATATAAACCAAAGAGTACACATTTTGAAAGGGCCCTTCGATTCTGTAATTCCGGGGGAACTATTTTTCCAAAAGTAATACTGAGAAGAACTTATCTCGATTTTGATAGAGAGAAAAACAATTTTTATGATGACTACTAGCTGTGAACTACTTCCAATAAATGTTGGGTTATCTTGAAATGAAGTAAGATGACATTGTTTGTTTACAATTTTTTATTGCATGAATGTGTGCGTTTATAGTATTTTCTCTTCTCTTTTATTAATGTTCTGAGATGATGAATACATGGGCATCAATGAAATAATGCGATAAACCATTATTTGCATATATTTATTTATGTATGTGTTAATGGTCTTTGTCCCTTTAACAACTATTTGAAGAAGGGATTGGATACGTTTCTTATCTATTAATTCACTAGATTTGTTGCTTCTAGCTAAGATAGGATAGATAAATTTATTTATTTATTTTATCTAGCGTAGCTCACATATTCACACACTACATTACCTCATTACATAGAACATTCAATCAACCCTCATACCAGTAATGGAAGCCAAGTCAAAATCAAGATGGCAATCCTATTCCAAATTGTGTGAAGTTTAATTGGGACCTCATACCAGGGAATAGGTCCCCTATATGTTGAAGGGAATTTCTCCTATGTCAACACCATGGTTGGAGTCATAGTTACACCTAGAGGGGAAAATAAAAATTAGATATGTGTGATGGGATACCTTATATAAGGAGAGCAAGGTGGCATGCCTAATGGGTGACACAAAGTGGGAGGTGATGGTGGTACTGAGAAGAGATGTTGAGAAGTTACATGAAATTATGGATCTGTGTTGTACTTCTCTTGGGAAGAAGCTAAATTTAGATAAGTCTTATGTCACATTTGTGGGGTTTCCAGAGTTTGATAAGGTTTATTTATCCACTTTATTTCCTTACAAGAAGATCGAGTTAAATGGAATATTGGTTATGGTAAAATTCGTCCTCGAGACAAACCTATTTTACTAGATATCTTTGTCCTAGATTTCAAAGGATTTTTGTAGGTAATTAATAGATAGAAATTTAGGTTTCTATGCTCTAGGAATAGATAAGAAATGGAGATACCCTTGGTTAAATGGTAGAAAATTGTCTTACATTAAGACTTGGGGTGCTCGGGTTTAAAGAATATCTTTAATTTATATCGAACAATTGCATGATGGTTAATATAGGAAGAAGTATTTGGTCATTGAAATTTTTATATCCATCCTCCTTTTATATAACCCGATTGTTCAGTATTGTGGTATCTTTATTACAAAGGTCTTATGTTGTTATCCATATGGAATGATCTTGTGATAAGTACTATCATGTAAAGGTTTTGAGGTATTGTTTTGAGCGATGTATATATATATATATATATATATATATATATATATATATATATATATATATATATATATATATATATATATATATATATATAGGAAGATTACTATCCTTTTCCAGAACAGGATAACTGAATGTTGGAAGGAATATATGCATTGTAATTTTTCCTATTTTGAATAAAATTACAGACTTTTATTTTGAAAGGTGTTGGTGGCATACTTGACCTAAGACTAATAAGGTTGAAGGTGTCTCATATATTTCTAATATGGTTTAGATAGGCAAAAAACAAACCAATGGTAGTTGGGGTGGGTCACAATGGATTTCCCCAACAATGAGGAATCCTCATAGATGCTTGGGCATATCTTGGTGTCATATTCGGCTGGCTAACTAACATCAATGGTGGAAAATATTGTGAATGAGTTCATCGTCGGTTGGGGATCATAGCGTGTAATTTGATCGATCTTTCTATGACTTTAATGATTTTGTTATAAAAATGTAACTAGACCTTCCAAAAGTTTAGTTACACATGATTTTAAATATATTTTCTTTTAAAACTTACACATAAATATTCTTCTAACATAAAATTGATTGCCAGTTATGTCAACCTTAGAAGAAGTCTAGAATCCTTTAGATGTAATGGGTATAATTGAATAAGCATCCAAATTGGTCCCCTTATGGCATATCTTTGAGCATGGACCTCATGGGAAGATGCTTTTAAGAAGTCTACAAGAATCCCAAAGGTTTGGTCATGAGACCTGAAGTTGAATGAGTAAAATGATGTTGAAGAACATTACAGGTACATACAAAACCCTCATAAATGGATATTACTTGTGATGTCATTTCCAACAGTAGGTTATATGCCATGTAGTTCCTCACGGTTGAGGAGTTATGCCCTCTTGAAGTTGAAAGCTCCGAAGAATTGTCGAGAATCCCCTAAACAATTGCAACAAGAAGTTACAAGTCATTAATTAAAGGGTAAAATGGTTATAACAAGAAAGTACAAGTTGGTCCTAAAGTTAAGGAAATAAGTCACTTGGAAAAGTATAAATACACCTCAAGAAGCCTCTCATTTCTACACACAGAAGTTCACTGAATATCAATCTCTCAAGTGATATTTTCACAATAAATTTGAGGAAGTAAGGTGTGTGGAAGTATCGAAGTTGAAAAAGTTAAGGGTTTTCAAAAACCCTAATTTAGATGAACCCAGTGGGTTAGGATAAATGTGTCTCGAGAGGCACCCCCATAGGTTGTATGGCACTCATCTTGTAAGGCCCTGCCAAATGTTTGGTCTATCCAGCGAGGCTGAGGAAAATTTGTTAAATATGTTGTCTAAATTGTTTGTTGAAGTTGATATGCACTAGGTTGATCTATAGTTCTGATATGATTCAAGTTTTACTACATGCATAAATGTATGTTCTTATGTGTATTTGAGGTTTGTATCATGGTTGGTTTAGTACATGCTTGAGGCTTGTATTGGAGGCTTATTGTTATGGTACATGGTTTCATATGGTTGAGGTTCATGTATTGGTGATATTGATACATGCTTGAGGCATATTTTTGGTACTTGGTTTATATTTGTTACAGCTCATTCTTAGAGGCACATCTTTGTGATATTGACATATGCATGAGGAATATCTCTTTGGTACTTGGTTGAAGAACATCATTGACATTATGGTACTTTATTTTGGCATATCTTATGGTACATGGTTTATGACATGATTGAGACATATCATGAGGGATATGGTATATGGTTGAGACACATATTTTGGCATATGATATGTACTTTGGATACTTGTTGTTGGAGATATATTTGGATGCATTATATATGTGAATAGATCTAGTTGATGATGATGATGTATCAGTATTAGTGACAACGATAGATACAGTGACAATGATAGTGATAGATACAATGACAGTGGAAGTGAAATATACAGTGACAATTTGATTATTAGTATCAGTGGTAGTGACAGATTAAGTCTACAATTATATTCCAGGGAGGTGGGACGAGGCAAGGAAAGGGGGTCGTAGCCTCCTTCTAGTTGGAGTTGGAGAACCTAAGGGGTTGGAGCCTCCTTCTAGTGGTAGTTAGAGAATTCATGGATTTGTAGCTTCTTTCAAGTTGGAGCCTATAAATAGGGGGTTGGATCCTCCTTTGATTTGGTTCTCTCTATGAATGTAATATTTGATATATATAAGAAAGAATTGTGTGGTTTTCTCTCGTTTGGGTTTCCAAGTAAATTTTGGTCTACTTTATATATGTTGTTAATTGATATGAACTACGGATTGGTACTGATTATAATATATTGATGATATAATGCTAATAATTTTAATGATTACATATTCTAGTTAAAAGTGGTAAAAGATTGCATAACATTGATTCACCCCCCTCTCATTTTTCCAACAATTGGTATAAGAGAAGGTCCTTATGAAAATAGTCTAATCACTTGAAGATAGATTATGGAGTGCACCAAGAATGTAACACCACTATTTTATGGACATAATTATCCCTTCTGAAGAAGAAGAATTAAAACATTTATAAAAGAAAAAAAATTCTATGTCTGGAAAGTAGTAGTAAATGGTTACGCAACACCTACCACTCCCCCAATGGATAAGGATGGGAAGAAACTCAAAGAAAATAATTCAAAGGCTACTAATTACATTATGGACGGTATTGTTATATCAATATATGTTAAGGTTATTCACTATGATTCTGTAAAGGATATTTGAGAAAAACTTCAAAATGTTTATGAAGGATATGTCAAATTCAAAGGGGCCAAGATTCAAACTTACAAAGAGCAATTTGAATAGTTGAAAATGAAGTGAAGACATTTTCCCCTTGTTTTCTGCGAGTTGATGAAATAGTGAATGTTATTAAAGTTTTGGGAGAAGAATTTAAAGAACCAGTCATTGTTCAAAAGCTATTAATATCTCTTCCAATGAGAATTGATCCTAATATTTCATCCCTAGAATAAAGAAAAAATCTTTCTACATTGATCATGGACAAGTTACATGGGATGCTCATGACTTATGAAATGAGAATAGAGCATGAGACTCCATCCAAAAAGGAAGCATCTTTCAAAGCATCCAAAAAGACAAGGAAGAATAAGAAAAATTCAAAGCCGGGTTGCAGCTACAGTGATGATTCAGATAAATATGAAGAAATAGCCAACTTCCTAAGGAAGTTGAAGAAAGGAACCGACAAGTACAAAGATATGTTTCCCTTAATATGCTTTAATTGTGGTAAAATTGGTCATTTTTCTTCTAAATTTTGTTCTTCTAAGAATTCAGATAATGATGAAGAAGAATCTCCCAAGAAAGAAAAGAATTATAAAAAGGGAGACATGAAAAGAAACACAAAGAAATTCTTCAAGAAAAGTCTCTACTCAAAGGAGGACATTTCCTCATCAAATGAGGATGAGGATAGCGACAATGATTCAAAAGTGTACTCTTTATGGATTTTGAAAATTAAAAAAAGGGATTAAAAAGGAGAAGGTGAGGTAGATATTGAAGCAGAACTAATCAACACCTTAAGTGAATTAAAGAAAGAGAGGAAGAAAATAAAATCACTCAAGGGAGAAATACTCAAGATAAAATAAAGTTCTCAAACTCCTAAATCTAAAGAATATCAACATATTATTATGAACCTAAAATTTCAAGTGGAAGAAGCTAGAAGGATTGAATAAATACTCAAAAGACAATTAGAAGAAAAAGAGAAATAGAAGGATATGTTGGAAACATAAACAGTTTCACTGAGGAAAGAAATTTAGAAAAGAGACATGCAACATAACAACACAAAAATACTAGATGAGATGATCAACACTCAATGACCATATCATGATGGGTCTAGACTAAGATACTGTTAAAGTTTCATCTATTATTAGGTTACTTTCAATTTACTAGATAACAATAGCATAAACATGATCACTGAGAGAAACACAATCACAAGAGTACACAAGCATTTATCCTGGGCAACCCTCAAGGGGAAGAAAACCCAACAAAACTTCCTTAATATAGATAGCCAATACAATCACAAGATAATGAACCAGACAATAGAGAATATCCAACACTGAGCAACAGGCCTCTCTCTCTTCCTTCTTCCGGCAACCAACAACTGCAACTTCCTTCAAAACTCGCGCACTAGATGAGTGAGCTGAGTGTGTGTCAAAATGAGGCACTAGCCTCTCTTATTTATACAATTATGGCACGTGTGGAAGTGTCTCTTCACTTGCAGGGCCAACTTCTTCTTCTGGGTGGTTATAACCACCTTTAATATATTTTGGGGATGACTTCTTATTTATCCTATTACAATTAGGCTTTGACCAATCTACAAAAGGGGATTTGGTCATTTACAATACCCGCATGATCAATCCACAAAAGGGGATTAATATAATCAATAATAAATATATTTTATATTTATCCACAAAAGGGGATAAGAACATTCTTTGTAGTTACACAATATTTTAACAGTCTCTCTTAACAAGAAGGATATTCTTTATCTTTTGACAGGTCACTGGATGTCGACATCAACTAGGTAGCAACATCCACTAGATAACATCATCAACTGGGCAACATCATCAACTGGATAACAACATCAATTGGATAACATCATCAACTGGGTAACATCATCAATTGGATAACAACATCAATTGGATAACAACATCAACTGGATAACATCATCAACTAGATAACTAGAGGCATCCACTTGGTCATCTGGCATCATGATCACTAACTGGCATATCTATAAATCATCGAAAGTTTTGTTCTCTTTATCTTCGCACAGAAGATACTCTTTCTTTCTTTTGTATTCACACAGAAGTTACTTCTTTCTTATCTTCACACAGAAGATGTCTTATCTTCACACAAAAGATATTCTATGAGTTTTGTCATTCCTTTTATGTTCTCCCTTTTCTTGTAGTCATTTATCTCACCCATCCACTGGGGAGGACTACTACCATAGCTTCACTCCTAGACATCCCACATGAACTAGAGAAGCTAATATGCTAGCCTGGGCAAGGCTAGACTCCCTTTCCATGATCCACATAGGATCACGACACAAATCTCAACAGCCAACTAACCATTCCACATGGTCAAGGTTTTTGTTCCAGGCTACTCCATCCTTGGCCAAAGGAGAGTATCTTCCCACTGCCCCTTGGAGAAACATCCACATTCCTATCTACGAGGGTGGTCACACCCCTCTCTACGAGGGTATTCTAGCATGTCCCCAGAGTATCCAAAACTCAACACTTGGACAGAGGCCAACTTTGGAAAATTTCTCATTCCCCTTCTCTATGAAGGTCTCTTCCTTCTCTATGAAGGTCTCTTCTCTTTCTCCTTCTCTATGAAGGTCAACCTATGGGATTTCTCATTCCTTCTCCTGTGGTCCAAAATATTTTCATGGTATAATACCATTCTACCCATCTGTTGGGCACCATCCATCTACTGGATAGATTTCATCTTGATCAAAATATCTGGGCACCATCCATCTTCTTTTCTAACTGCATCAAATCACGATCCTTCATTTCGAACTTGGAGACATGGCTCCCTCTTGCACCAAGCTAATAGCTTCTAATCATCATCCTTGAATTTTTCTTCCGTCATATCCTGGGTGCCTTCTTGATTTCAAATATTTATTTCTTTTTTTCTTCATACTAGATCAACTTGCTCCCTTTGCATCTATAAGAACGGTACTAGAGCAACTTGTAGTTACCTACATCTCATCCACTATATATGAGTATCCATCCTTTTCTTCATATTGAATATTTTTGATCTGCATCTTTAGGAGCCTCCTACTCCTATATAAGTAATGGATATTTTCTGGTCTTTATTGACTGTCACCATATCATACGTCCTTCTCATGTTGTCTAACTTCTGCAAGTCACGGCATAAGTTGTTTCTTCCAAGACATATAAACTTACTTACAATATCCTTTCTTTTTCACTCTCATGAGTGATCATACATGAAATAAATGTTTTATCTCTTTCTTCATCATCTTCTTTGATACTTCCTTCATAAGTCTGCAGAGACACTGAAATAAAACGAGGTTAATTCACATTCTCACAAAAATCTAACTTGTAATGATAACATATTAAAGTAAACAAGATACTAAAAAATAAACATGAGTACTTATCTTTTGTTTTTGTGTGGGGAGGCTCCACGGACTCCACCATTTGCTATCTTTCTTCAAATCAATTATCTTTAACTTAAAGTACATAATCCTTAATCTTTTTTAAATATTTCTTTGAGGGAGAAGATTCCTCTTCCTCTGCCACATGTGCTTGATGCTTTCTTTTCGCTTTTCCTTTGAGGATAGTCATAAGAAAAGTGTCCCCACTTTTGAAAGTTATAGCATCTGATCTTTGAAACATCTCTCTTCTTATTTGGAACTCTTACGGAGTTAGCTTCTTTATTTTTCTTCCTGAAGGAACTTCTTTTGTTCTTTTGAGATGTAAGAGCTTCCTCTTCATCAACAATTAATCTCTTATATTGGTCTGCAAGTCTAGATTCTTCGTGTGTGCAATCTGCCCATAACTTATCAAACTTGGGTAACTTTCTTCTTGCACACACTCCTTGTACAAAAGGAATCCAAAATGTTGGAAACCCATTTAGGGTTGTGGTTACAAGTTCTTTTTCGCTAATGACATCTCCAATAGCTGCAAGCTAATCTCTAATCTAAGAAACTCTCATAAGATAGGATGTGACAGATTCTGAGTTGTCCATCTTCATATTACGAAGTTGATTTCTTAAGGTAAGATTTCAGTTAATGTTTTTGCTTTCATATAATTTTTTGAGTGCTTCATACATTTGCCTTTTTGTCTGTAGTTTGGATATATGAGGGATCAAGTGATCTTTTACTGAATCTGACATGATTCTCTTTGCTTTCTTTTCATTCTTCTTATGCTTGGTCTTTTTCTCTTCTTCATCTCATTCTAGTACACCCACTGTAACATGTTCTAGGAGATCATTTTCATCTAGAATCATCTGCAACCTATGCTTCCAAGATCTGAAGTTTCTATATCCTTCCATCTTGTCTTCTACCCTCATGCTGGTAGCCATTCTTTCTTGTAGACAAAACCCTATCCCTTTGGGCTATAGAAATAATAAAAAAATCAAACTACTTGGATCTGAAAACCGAACTCACCAAAAGGTGTGTTGGACTGAGGCGAGTAGCCTGGTGTGTTTAGATTTCAGAAAATCCAACTTTTACCCCTCCAAACTTGATCTGCTGATTTCTGGACTAGTGCTTCTCGTTTTCTGGTACTTTTGGTTTTTTGGTACTTCCGGTACACTAGTACACTGGTACTTCTGGTTTTTTGGTACTTTGTGAAAACTAGGGTTTCACTTTCTGGGAGATCTAGCCACTGAAAAAGTGCATTGAGGATGCAAAAATGTTCCTTGAGGTAGGGCGCACCTTTCTAGATGGATTTGAGGATGAAAACCTTCTTTAATAAAAAACCCTAATTTTCATGTACGACAACAGTGACGTTTTTCATTTTCCTGTGAAAGATGTTCTCTTCATCTTAGATCTCATACCATGTTAAAGTTTCAACTATTATTGGGTTACTTTCAATTTACTAGATAACAATAGCATAGACATGATCATTGATAGAAACACAATCACAAGAGTACACAAGCATTTATCCTAGGAAGCCCTCAAGGGGAAGAAAAGCCAACAAAACTTCCTTAATATAGATAGCCAATACAATGGTAAGATAATAAACTAGACAACAATGAATATATAACACTGAGCAACACGCCTCTCTCTCTTCCTTCTTCCTTCTTCCGGCAACTACAACTTCCTTCAAAACTCGCACACTAGATGAGTGAGTTGAGTGTGTGTCTAAATGAGGCGCTGGCCTCTCTTATTTATACAATTATGGCATGTGTGGAAGTGTCTCTTCACTGGTAGGGCCAACTTCTTCTTCAAGGTGGTTATAACCACCTTTAATATATTATGGGGATGACTTCTTATTTAGCCTATTACAATTAGGGTTTGACCAATCCACAAAAGGGGATTAGGTCATTTACAATACCCAACATGATAAATCCACAAAAGGGGATTGATCTAATCAATAATAAATATATTTTACCTTTATCCACAAAAGGGGATAAAAATATTCTTTGTAGTTACACAATATTTTAACGGATACAACCAAACATATTATGGTTAGAGCTCTATGACTACAGAAGAGGAAGCATAACAAAAGACTTATGCAAACATCACCAGAGGATTCACCAAGAAGGAAGAATGCAAACTTTCAAATGAGAACACTCAGGAAATTGAAAGAACTCAAGATGAAGTTTACATAAGAATGGAAACAACTAGAAGATTCAGAATACAGATTCATCAACCAACAATGGAAATGAATCAAGAAGAAAACTACATAAGAACAACACCATTCATAAGATCTCTCAGGCATCAAACTATTTTTCTTGGTTTGTGTTATTATTGTAACAATTTTGGGCACAAAGCTATAAACTGCAAATCTTATGTTAAGAACAGAGACAACTATGAAGTTCACTCTAGAATTAGTCATCTCAGAAGGCCTCACAAAACATTTAATGGGAACTATAATAGTTTTGGGTCATTAAATGATGACGTAGAATGTTATAAATGCAACAATTTTGGATACATGACCAAATATTGCATATTGACAGTTCCTTCAAAGGAACCAAAGTAGGATTTCAACAGTCATGCAAAACGACCATCAAGAATTTGGATAAGGATGTAGGATAAACTAAATGTTGAAGAATGTTCATTTCTCTACAATCCCAAAGAAAAATAAGTGATTGGTATGTTGATAGTGGCTTCTCAAAGCATGTGACATGTAATAAGAACATATTTATAACTCTGAAGAAATAAATAGATGGATCGGTTTCGTTTGAAAATGATAGCTCAACCAAAATTATAGGGAAAGACACATTAAATCTTGGAAGTAAGGATGCCAGGCCATAAAAATTTCCTACATGTCGAAAACATGAAACATAATCTGCTAAGTGTGAGTCAAATGTGTGATCAGGTACATAGACTTATATTTGACTCAGAGAGGTGTGAGATAAGGAAAGAAGGATCAAGAAAATTTGTGGCTATAGAAGTAATAACTCCAAACAACATATGTATCTTAAATGAGATCAAAAAAGAAATATGTTGCTTGGGAAGGGAAAATGAAAGCTGGATTTGGAACAAAAGAATGGGGCACATGAACTTTGACAATTTGGTCAAAATTAGCAAGAAGGAAGCAATAAGAGAAATGCCTGAAATTTCAAAACCAGCCAGTACTATGTGCGAGCACTGCCTACATGGAAAGAAAACAAGAACTAAATTTGGATTGAAGGAACACTCTACAACAAATCCATTGGAAATTGTGCACACTGATCTGTGTGGACCAATGAGAAAAAAAAGATTGAATGGTGAACAATATTTTATGTTACTTATTGATGATTATACAAGAATGATTACAGTTTGTTTTCTCAAGAATAAATTAGAGGCATTTGACAATTTTAGAATATTCAAGGAGATGGTTGAAAATGAAATGGATTCGAGAATTAAGTGTTTAATATTAGACAATGGAGGTAAATTCACATCAAAATAATTCATGGACTTCTCTAAAGAGCATGGAATAAAAATATAATTCTCCGCAGCCAAGACACCTAAGAAAAATGGAGTCGTTGAAAGGAAGAACAAAGCAGTAACAAAGATGGACAGAACCATGTTTAATATTTGAAGTTGAGCAGTATCGTTTGGGTACAAGAAATGCACACAACAATTCATATCTTGAAAAAAGGAATGCTCACAAGAAACAATGATAAAACTCCATATGAGTTATGGAAGGGAAGACCGATAAATGTCAAACATTTTAGATTATTTAGAAGAAAATTCTACATAAAAAGAGAAGATGACAGGGTTGGAAAATTTGATTCTCGAGTTGATAAAATAATATCGGTTGGTTACTCAAGAAAAGGACAGGAAGAAAAATGTTACAATCTAAGACTCAACAAGATAGTGGAAAGCATAAATGTAAATATTGATGAAAAAGATGTGTCGAAGATCAAAGAAGAAAGAAAAAAATCTAAAGAGAAGGAATCATAATAAGAACTAAAAGAAGAAGAATAAGAAGATGAACAAGAAGAGAAGCAACCAAAAGTAGAACAACAAGAATATGATCTGTACAACTTTATGATTCCCTCCAAAACAACTAACTGTTGGGTTTAGACGAATCATCCACCAAAACAAATTATTGGAGATACAAATGCAGGAATAGAAATTGGAGGAAGCAAACAGGTATGTACAATAGAACAAATATACCTGGCACTATTATCCACAATAGAACTTAACAAATGTGATGAATCTATAAATGATGAACATTGGATGAAGGCCATGGAAGAAGAACTAGATCAGATAGAAAAAAATGAAACATGGGAATTGGTTCCAAGACCTAAGGACAAAAATGTGATTGGTACAAAGTGGGTGTTCAGAAACAAACTAAATGGAGATGGACAAGTAGATAGAAACAAGGAAATGTTATTATGCAAATGATATACTCAGGTTGAAGGAGTAGATTTTGAGGAAATGTGTGTCCTTGTTTCCATAATGGAAGAAATTAGAATGATCTTGGCCTATGCATGTTCCAAAAGAGTCAAAGTATATAAGATGAATGTAAAATCAACATTCCTAAATGGTGAATTAGAAGAATAAGTCTACATCAAACAACCAGAAGGGATTCTACTGTCATAAAGAGAACATTACATCCGTAGATTGAAGAAATATATGTATCGACTCAAGAAATCCCCTATATCTTTGTATTTAAGATTGGATAGGTATTTGCAGCAACACATCTTCAAAAAGGGTAGTGTAGATAACAATATCTATGTAAAGGTTGATAGAAACAATATACTTATCATTAAAGTATAGGTGGATGACATTATCTTTGGAATTTGATGCAGGAGCATCGCCAACAACAAGAGAGCGTGGGGAAAACACCAACGCATTTTGGAACATGATGAATTGTTTGAAATGTTTTGAAGTTTGATACACCAAATGCAAATGAAACAATTAAGAAAGTGTGTACTTGTAGATTGTAATCAGACCTTGAGAGTCCCACTCTCGTTTGAAGGACTAAGAGGTATTTATGCTAGTAAATGTAAGTAGGTAGCTTTGAATTCTTAGATTAGATAGTTTTAGGAGACGAAGGGAAAATGGATATAGAAACCCTCACTTGTATCATTGTAACATTAGCAACATAATCAATCAAAAGAGAGCATAGGAGAGCAGAAGAAGAGAGTTGTGTAGAGTAAAAACCCCATGTACAAAAGTTCTAGATTAATACAAAGATCTTTAGTTCATACTCATGGTGTTCAACTGCTTTCTATGTTTGTACATGTTGATTGATATATGCTTGTTACTCTCTGTTATGCATTTGCTTTGCTGCGTGAATGTATGATTTTGTATTTAATGTCTGAAATCTGAAGAGAGGGAGAGTAAGGAATGAGTTTCAATTGTTTCTCTGTCTGAGCAAGAGTTTTCCTGCAAGGAGTGCAGTGAAATTGTCTCCAAGGTGTGCATTGACATAAGTCGGAGTTCATCTCTACAAGCTCGGGAGGGATAACATTGTTCTCATTCTCGCAGAAGTGAAAGTTAAGCACAAGAGCCGTGCAAGGTGTGCACAGGCTGAGTAGATTCTTAGAGTTTGCAACCTGAGGGAAGAATTGAAGGACTACTACTACAAGAGAGAGTGTACAGAGTCTAAGAATTCAAATACTTGGAAGTATTTGAAGAATTGCCGCAAGGAGTGCGTGCAACAGTCTTTTTGAGGACTCAATTTGTGGAGAAATCTCAGAAGAGATAGAGCCTTTGAAGTTGTCGAAGAGAATCTCAAGAGGGCTAGTGCCTTGAAGTATTGGAAGGAGGTGCAACGACGTTGTTTTTCTGGTGGGAAAGTTTTGTGAAGACATACTTGTTCATTTCGCAAGAGTCGTCAAGGAGGCATTAGACGGTTAGAATTCTACGTGGAGAATTCGCAAAGTCCCGAGAGCCATCAGATCTTCCAGAGGAGAAAGAAAGTTACAGTGAGTGTTTTTATAAGTGTAAGCTCAGGAGAAATCAGATTGTAGGATCTGAACCAACGAGGGTCATTGGATCACTCACGTAAATCTCATTTCGGGGTTTCGTGAGTTGAAGGGCAAAAACCCTTGCATCCAGATTCACGAGGTCACGAGATGTGAAGTCTCGAAATAGAAAAAGAATCTGGGTCGTTCGTTAGAAGGAGGACACGTGCCGCGAGATCACCCATATCGGGGATTTGGGCATCAGGAGTCAGAGAAGGAATTCCTTCGACTTCGTGAGTGGTGAAGTCGTGAGAAGATCGCTACCATCCATTCGAGGAGGACAGGTGGTAGAGATAAAGGGATCTCGCGAACTTGGAGGATCGCAAGGTAAGAGCCCATGAGTTGGATGCTCCAAGTCGCGAGTGGCGAAATCGAGAGGAGAAAGGACAACCGTAGGATCTAGGTCATGGGAGGACCGTTGGATCAAGAACCCCAACGCATATCATGCATTCGGGGGTTCGAAGGTTGGAAGGAGTCATCTTCGACTTCACGAGTAGCGAAGTGCCGAGAGCCGGGCATGAGAGAACACGTGGAAGAACTACAAGGTGGGGCTCGTGTGATTGACATGTGAACACGCGTCGCCTGTAGGAAGGAGTCAATACTCTGTTGACTTCTCATGTCTCGGGAAGTCATGAGGTAAGAGCACGAGAAATCGACATTGAAACTCTCAAAGTGGGGAGTTGTGAGAAGTGCGAAGGGAAGGTCAAACCTCACTGACTTTCAAATCTTGAGAATTCGCGAGATAAGATTACGTGATCTCGACGCTAGAACTCATGAAGGTGCGAGAGGTGAGAGGAGCTAGCGTTAAGCCTAGCCAGTGGTTGCACAAGAAAGGCGCTGACAGAAGAAGAGTTGTACCCATTTCATGATCTCGGGTATCGTGGGATTGAGAAGGAAGAGTGGGGAGCTTCGACTCGTGAACTCATGAGATTGCGAGTTGCGAAAAGGACCCGTGGATCGATAAATGAAGATTCCAGCATGGAATCAAAAGATTCGATCTGGCTCGAAGGGGTTAAAGAACGATCCTGTGAGAGGAATTCGGCCCGAGGGCCAATAGGTCTGCATCAAATGGTATCAGATCTCTACTCTATTTGTATACTTCAGACAGGGAAAGTGAGAAAAAAAATCTTAGCCATGACACCGAGAAGAAGAGACAGGGAAACACCTGATCCACTAGAGGAAAGGTAAATGGAAAGAGGAAGGGGTAGGCAGGTGCCAAATCCAACCATGGAAAGAGAGATGCGTGACATACGCACCAGAATTGAGGACATGGAGACAACACAGAGGCACACAACTGGTGTTGGGGATCTCAGTGATTTCGAAAGTGAAAATGAAGTTGGACATGAAGGAGAAGAAGTCACAGTTGAAGATGCAGTTGTAATGGGCAAATTAAATTAAACATCCATTAATTCTACAACATAGCAGTAAAATTCAAGAATTTCTTTAATTTAGCACATTCGCATACAAATTTATCAATAATAATAAAAAGATTAAAAACAATTGCAAAATTTTAAATACCTGTACCTGGGTCTGATGCTAATAACCCTCCATTTGTCCACTTTCCCTCTTTACCACTGCTGCACTGTAAAATGCTGCCCAAAACCTAGTTCCACCCTGCCAACTAGGTAACTTCCTAGATCCAGGATATCATATGGATATCCTGGCCCCCGTGCCCAAAACCTCCAGCAACCCCGGTGCCTGACTGATACAATCCTCACTCCAAAAATCCACTCCTCTCTGCAAAATCCAAGAGCCCCAAAAACAATCCCCCATCTCTCATAGAATTTCCTCCTCGTAAACCTCCTTCCCCTCCATATCCCTCCTTCACCGACTTCCCCCTCATTTACTTCCTACCTAACCCATTTATTACCTTCTTATCCTTTTGTCGTTAATTCCCCTTATCCCCTTTATTATTATTTTATCCTATATTTAATGTCTTACCCCTTTCAATTAATATATATCCCTTTCCATGTACGTAACTCTTAATTTAATAAAATAATTTATTAACCCCCCTTTAATACTTTGTTTAATTAATTAATCCTTGACAATCATGAATAATTAATTACTAATAAATAATTATTTAATGTTAATTTAAGAAATAATTATTGTTTAGCTAATCTTTTAGGACAGTTAGATTATTAAATTAATTATAATTAATAATCATATACATCTATTTAAGCAGGGTCATTACATACACCTCCCCTTCAGGAAACTTCATCCCGAAGTTAAGGTATCTTATGGTACAAAGGAAAAGAAACATGGTTCACACATTCATAACAAGTAACCGACATTATTAGTAAGTAAGTCAAGAAAACTCATACATACTAGTGTATATGTACAAGAAATGCATGCGTAGCTAGTACATGCAAATCTCGTGCATGTACTAATAATCAAAACTGTCATCCTTTAGTAATTTATGTATGCATCCAATCCAGTCAGCAAGACTAGTCTTTTATAAAATACAACAAATCAATCAATTGTTTGAGAAATCCTTTAATTACTATTATCCGGTTCAACAATTTTATTTTAAACAACTTTGGTTTAGTTATGTAATAATGAATATTCATATATACTCATTTATTTTTGTTTTTTTGAAGGAAAAACATTAACTTCCACCACAAGACAGATCTCCATACTTTCTCAACTATTACTACTCATCCTTCCTCCCTAACCTACTTCCATATCCATTCCTATCCTTCCTCTGCTAGACTATCTTGGAGCGTCAACTATATTGACCTAACTCCAAATAGAACCTGTAAGTGGAAGTGTCGCTATCTTGACCAAACTTCCCTAGCAAGCATCTGACAATCACCATCACACGTCTTGGGGAGCATGAACTAACATCGTCCTCCCATGACTTCAGGTTTCATAGGATACATGGTGGGAAATGCCTCCACCCCTCCTAATCATAACTAGGGTCCACACCCTACAATGAAGGATAGACGGTGGGAAATGCCTCCACCCCTCCTAACATGACTAGGGTCCACACCCTACAATGGAATATATAGTGGCACCATGTTGCTAGAGGTTTTGTCATCATTTATTCGGTTTTGGGCAGTGCCGTCACCTGAAATCATGCACTGATCCACATATCATAGCAATGTATCCAAACCAATATAAATTTCACATACAATATTCATACCATAATGTTTCTCGGTTAGTGGTCCTGATATCCACTTTCATCATTATTATCCCTTGGCTATTTCATAGCCCATAACCTGCAGATTAGTCTGTAACACAAACTCATACATTTCTATGCATTATCATCATGTAATTGCATACTATCATCATTTCAATTTGGTATCCCTATACCGGTAAATTAACATCAAAGCTTTCCAATTAGAAATAGATCTCATAATACCCCATAATTCAATTTGGACACCCATTCACAAGATTATCACTTACTCAAAATAGATTGCATCATATCCAACATCATTCTAATACCATTTTAAATATTCATAAAATTCTTCATTCTCACAATGTGTCGCATCATATACATCATCATCAATAACATTTAAACATTCATAAAATTTACATGCACGTAGTAGATCACATCATATACATCATCATCAAATAACATTTAAACATTCATAAAATTTACATGCACATAGTAGATCGCATCATATACATCATCATCAAATAACATTTAAACATTCATAAAAGTTCATAAATTTTTAAAGTTTAAGTGTATCACTTAATAGTTTCACTGTGACTTAGAAAATAAAGTATATAAGCCTTAGGTAATCCTAGTTGTCTAAGTCAAAAGGTGGTGTTACATACACCCCACCTTCGAGAAACATGTTCTCGAGGTGGTCAAAATAGTGAGGGATAGTCTTGCCGTAGTGTCTTGGCGTCTTCCCAAGTAGCAGATCCTGGACTATACTTGTCCCACTGGACCTTAACTTGGTCTACCAGACGGTTCCTGAGCTGTCGGACTATACAGTCCAATATGTGTAACGGTTCTACCATGAGGGTTCCCACGTCTGATACCTGCAATTCCTTCCAATTTAGTTTATGTGATTCATCAGCAACATATTGACGTAAAACAGATACATGAAATACATTATGAGTTTTATGCAAGTGGGGTGGTAGTACGAGACGATAGGCAATGGGTCCACTTTTCTCTTGGATCCTGAATGGTCCTATAAACCGAGCTGACAACTTTTTCCCCTTCCCGAAATGTATGGTACTCTTATTAGGCCTGATACAAATGAAAACCTGGTCTCCCACTTCATAATTTCGGTTGGTCCTGTGTGCATCTGCATAGCTTTTCTACCTATCATGTGCTTCCTTTAGTCTCTGCCTAATCTGAATCACCCATTTCTTGAATCAATTTTGGCCCAACTGTTACTCGGTCTTCTAGTCTATCCCAAATCAATGGCATTCTGCATGGCCTCCCATACAAAGCTTCGTAGGGTGGCATTCCGATGGAGCTATGGTAACTGTTATTGTAAGCAAACTCTACCAAAGGTAGGTACTTCTCCCACTGGGTTTGATTATCCATTACATACATCCTAAGCATGTCTTCCATGACTTGATTTACTCTCTCAGTTTGCCCATCTATTTCAGGATGATAAGTTGTTCTTAGGTTCAACTGAGTCCCCAACGCTGACTGTAAACTTTTCCAAAACCTAGAAGTGAATCTGGAGTCCCTATCTGAAATGATCTTCTTAGGTATCCCGTGCAAACGGATAACCTCGCTTACAAACACACGTGCCACATCAATGACATCATAAGTGTCTCTAATCAAAATAAAATGAGCACTCTTGGTTAACTTATCCACTATCACAAGAATGGCATTGTGTCTATGGGATGTGAGCGGCAACCCCACAACGAAATCCATAGAGATGACTTCCCATTTGGACATAGGAACATCATGTGGTTGTAGGAGGCCTACCGGGTGATGGTGGTTGGCTTTCACTTGTTGACACTCTAGGCATTTGGTGACGAAATGGACTACATCATGCTTCATGCCTACCCAAAAGAAAAGCTTCCTCATATCTGCGTACATCTTCTTCACACCCGGATGCACACAATAAAGTGATCTATGGGCTTCCTTCAATATGATGCTTTGAATATCCCCATTCTTTGGAATGTACATCCTTCCTCGATATCTTAACAATCCATCTGTTTCCAGAATATATCCTTCATATTTTGGATCTAACTGCCTCCCTCTCTAGAGGTTTGAAGTAACCTTTAAATACCAACTGTCTTCTAGGAGTTGTGTCAACACATGTTTCTTTAGATTGACCTTTAAGGTTACCAAGGAGAATATACGTGGTCTCCTACTGAAGGCATCTGCGACCACATTTTCCTTTCCCTTGATGTACGAAATACCAAAATCGTACTCACTCATAAACTCACTCCATCGCCTTTGCCTGGCATTCAGATCTCTTTGAGTGAAGAGATGCTTTAAACTTTGATGGTTCGTTTTGAGCTCAAAGTTCCGCCCCACAAGATAGTGTCTCCAAATTTTCAGAGCTAGCATTACAGCTGCCAACTCTAAATCATGAGTCGCGTATAGCTCCTCATGTTTCTTAAACTTCCTTGATGCATAAGCTATCACTCCTCCATCCCGCATTAGCATGGCCCCCAACCCTTGCTTCGAGGCATCCGTGGAGACCGTGAAGTCGTTTTCCATATCCGACACTCGTAGAATTGGTGCGCTTGTTAGTAACCTCTTAAGCTCAATGAATGCACTATCACACTCTTCTGTCCATTCATACTTGACCCCCTTGCATTTCAAGGTGGTGATGGGTTTCGCTATTTTTGAGAATCCTTCTACAAATCTCCGGTAATAACCTGCTAGCCCCATGAAGCTTCTCACCTCATGGGCATTTTTCTGCACTGGCCACTCCATAATGGCCTTTACCTTTTTTGGGTCCACAGAGATTCCTTTGCTAGAAATGATATGACTTAAATAGTGGATCTATTTCTGGAAGAAGGAACACTTCGACATCTTCCCATACAATTTGTTCTCTCTAAGGCAGGACAACACTATTCACAAGTGTTTCTCATGTTCTCTTTCACTCTTGGAATAGATGAGGATGTCATCTAGAAAAACTTGTACAAATCGATCTAAGTACTTTCAGAATACGTCGTTCATGAGGATCATGAATACTGTTGGCGCATTGGTCAATCCAAAAGGTACTACAACAAACTTGTAATGTTCAAACCGAGTTCGAAAGGCAGTTTTTGGGATATCACCTTCCTTAATCCTTAACTGATGATACCCTGATTGCAAATCAATCTTTGAGAATATCGTTGCTCCTTTCATTTGATCGAAGAGGTCATCTATCTGTGGCATCGGGTACCTATTTTTCACTGTATCACAATTCAAGTCCCTGTAGTCTATACACAGTCGTAAGGATCCATCCTTCTTCTTTACAAAAATTACCGGTGCACCCCAGGGTGAGACACTGGGCCTTATTAGCCCTAAGTCCAGTAACTCTTTCAACTGCATTTGCAATTCACAAAGTTCTGACGCTGTCATCCGATACGGAGTCTTGGAGATTGGTTCTGCACCAGGTTTTAGCTCAATAGTAAAATCGAGCTCCCTCTCAGGAGGTAACCCTGGTAACTCGTTCGGAAAAACATCCTGAAATTATGACAATACCGAGTACTGATCCAATGAGGGTCCCTTCTTTTCATTCACTGCTTCCACTACATAAAGTCGACACCCTTGTCTCAAGCATCGCTTAACCTTCATAGTGGATATAAAGCGTAACGACACTTTTCTCTGTACACCCTGGATCTCTACTGGTCTTCCTTCATCATCGACACAAAGCACCCTCTTTGCGAAACAATCTACCAAAGCTCGATGAGATGCTAACCAATCCATTCCAATGATTAGGTCATATGCCCCAAGAGCAGTGAAATATACCTTCAACCTGGTAGTACACACTCCCAAGTCCACTATACAATTATCAACACTAGGTCCTACCGCTTATTTTTCCCCCGAAGCCATCTCGACTTGCTTAAAGTCATCGTGCTTGTAGGCTACCAAACCACTCTTTTCTAATGAAGATGGTGAAATGAAACTATCTGTCGCACCAGAATCAAACAAAATCTTAACATTGATATGATTTAGCATACCTGATGACTCCACCACCGTGGATTGATGTTCGGCCTAGCGATTATTAACCACTGCGTAAATCTGGTGGCTGCTACTTGCTCTCCCCATCGATGCCTTTCCTTCTCTATGCACGAACCCTGATTGTAACTCTGGGCAGTCACGCTGGTAATGGGGTCCTCCGCACCCCCAAAAGGTAACACGAGATTGAACCTATGCACTGTTATGTGTCTGTCTCTGAAATGAGTTCCTTCCCATGGAACCCCTGCCCCTACTAGTTGTTCCTCGAGATGGTCGCGGACTTGTCTGCACCGTTGGCGATGAACGAGATGTTGCACTCGCTGCCACTGAAATCCCTGCAGCTACTATCCTTGGCACAACTCTGTTACCATATGGTAGTGGCCTTGAGCCCCCTCCCCTAGGAAATATCCTCGGGGCCTTTCCTACGAATCCAGGGTGATGCGGAAATGTCAGTCTTGCACCCCCGACTAAGTTCATGTGTTCTTCCGCATAACGCACATTTTCCACCGCCTCCGCTACTGAAGATGGCTTCCACATCCGCACCATATCTCTTATCTTAGGGTTCAATCCATAGACGAAGAACTCTACCTATAATTAGTTGTTATCCATATACGACACATATTTGACCATTTCCATAAACCTGATCTCATATTATTCTACAGTTTTGTTTCCCTGTACTAAGGCATGAAATGCCCCTACTTGTTGTCCCTCGTAGTATGATGGTAGATATTTCCTCCGGATCCTCTCCTCGAAAAGTTCCCAAGATACTGTGTCTGGGGTAAGGTGCAGTTGTATTTCCAGGTTGCCCCACCAGTTCAAGGCACTGTCTCTTAACTTAAAAATGGTGATCTTTGCCTTTGAGTTGGACGCATAGTCCCTTAAGGCAAAACACCTTGTCATGCCTTCCAACCATGCTTCCACGCATTCACTGGCGTGACCACCGACAAACTCCGAAATTTTGATCTTCTGCAATTCTCGCATGATGTATTCAGGTGGAGGTCCTCCCCCTAAATCCCTTGACACTTCTGGATTACCCGTTCCAGACGGTGGGGGTTCCACTTCAGTCCCTGTCGGTTGTCGCCCCTTTAAAGTCTCGTTAATGGATTCCAACGAGCGTAGTATGAGGGCTAGTTTGGGCAATGGTGGTGGTGGCGCTAGTGGTGCTTGCGATGACACTCCCCTGCCTCGACTCCCTTGAGTCCTGACCATCCTGTATGCTTTGACCTGCATCCACCAAAGTTGTCAGGGTGAGTTCCAGGATGTTTCAAATTGGTGCTACTCAAACTAGAAATAGGGTTAGGCGTAAGTTTTCTTTACTTGTCTGTAAACAAACATTACTCCATTAGGGGATTGGCTAGGTTAGGGTTAGGGTTAAGCGTCTAAGCTTGATTTCTTCGCCCCTACGAAAATAACTATTGGTTCCCTTGCCCTGTAGCTACATTAGCCTTGGGCCTCACTCGCCACTTCCTAAGCTTACTCTCCTAGTGCATATGCCACCTCCTTCCCACTTGTCCTAGTCTAAGTCATTTTAACCTTTCTCTTACAACTTGATTAGAGTGACTCCCAACCTTATGTTTATTAATTTACGCCGAAAGGCATACACCTATTGACAATGGGCACAATTAATGGTCTTTTAATCTTATTTAACCTTAAACCATTATCTGATGGCTATGCATTGAAGGTGTTGGCATATTCTTAGTCGTCCTCCAAAATCAATGGGTCAGATTTATCGTTCATAACTTTCTTGCATTTATCAAGGCATCCGTTAACATGTTTACTTTTAAACATTTACCTAATCACATTAAAAAAAAAATTGTTGTAAGGATATATAATTACCACGTTTAAATGATTAAATAGGATTAAACCATGGCATCTAAATAATTGTCCACAACTGCTAGCCATGTTTCAGTGTTCACCAGCGCTAGGTACCTTTCGGCGTTAACCAGCCACCAGCCACTTTGCGGCTGTGATAGTTTATTAAAAAATAATAATCTAGACTTAACTTAATCCTAAGCTTCAAGCGCCTTAATCAACACACATACATATTTTTTTCAAGGCACATACATGGTGCGTTGGTGTTTGGTTGTTCCCCAAGACGCGTTGCTTGGTGGGTGGTCTTGGGTTCAAAACCCCTTGGACCTCTAAAAATTTTCACTTAACCCTATATTACTCAAACTTAACTAATATTTTATTAAACTAATTAACTTTATTAACTTAACTAATATTTTATTAAAC
>ML778150.1:215543-229537 GCA_009831015.1 Picea engelmannii
CTTGGGTTCAAAACCCCTTGGACCTCTAAAAATTTTCACTTAACCCTATATTACTCAAACTTAACTAATATTTTATTAAACTAATTAACTTTATTAACTTAACTAATATTTTATTAAACTAATTAACTTTATTAACTTAACTACTATTTTATTAAACTAATTAACTTTATTAACTTAATGGCCGAATTAAATTAAACATCCATTAATTCTACAACATAGCAGTAAAATTCAAGAATTTCTTTAATTTAGCACATTCACATACAAATTTATCAATAATAATAAAAAGATTAAAAACAATTGCAAAATTTTAAATACCTATACCTGGGTCTAGTGCTAATAACCCTCTGTTTGTCAACTTTCCCTCTTGACCGCTACTGCACTGTAAAACGCTGCCCAAAACCTAGTTCCACCCTGCCAACTAGGTAACTTCCTAGCTCCAAGATATCATATGGATATCCTCGCCCCCATGCCCAAAACCTCCAGCAACCCCGGTGCCTGACTGATACAATCCTCACTCCAAAACTCCACTCCTCTCTGCAAAATCCAAGAGCCCCAAAATCGGTCCACCATCTCTCATAGAATGTCCTCCTCGTAAACCTCCTTCCCCTCCATATCTATCCTTCACCGACTTCCCCCTCATTTACTTCCTACCTAACCCATTTATTACCTTCTTATCCTTTCGTCGTTAATGGCCCTTATCCCCTTTATTATTATTTTATCCTATATTTAATGTCTTACCCCTTTGAATTAATATCTATCCCTTTCTGTGTACGTAACTCTTAATTTAATAAAATAATTTATTAACCCCCCTTTAATCCTTTATTTAATTAATTAATCCTTGACAATCATGAATAATTAATTACTAATAAATAATTAGTTAATGTTATTTTAAGAAATAATTATTGTTTAGCTAATCTTTTAGGACAGTTAGATTATTAAATTAATTATAATTAATAATCATATACATCTATTTAAGCAGGGTCGTTACAGCAGCAAATGAACGCCTACTTAGGGATGTTGTAAGAATGGGTGCCAGGGAAAAAATGGATATTCCAGTATAAGAGGGAAACCTAGATACTAAAGAGCTTCTAGACTGGATTAGAGCTCTAGACACATATTTTGACTATGAAGATGTCGAGGAAGACAAAAAGGTCAAACATGTTGTCACAAGATTGAAAGGACATGCAACATTGTGGTGGGATGAGCTACAAGCTGACAGACGTTGCAAAATAAAGAAGAAGATCAAGAGTTGGGATAGGATGATCTCGAAGATGAAGGTGAAATTCATTCCCAGGGATTACCATATTACTATGTGTCGGAGAATACAAAATTTGAGACAAAAAATGATGTCAGTAAAGGAGTACACTGAATAATTCTACAGGTTGAACATCAGGGTAGGTCATCACGAAAGTGATGATGAAAAAGTTTCTAGATATATGAATGGTCTAAGATACAACATTCAGGATGAGATGAGCATGATGACCATCTGAACGGTGGAAGATGCTTATCAAATGGCTCTAAAATATGAAGAGAAGCTGAGTCGAAAACAAGGTCAAAGAGGCCGAGGTAAAAGTCAACCCAGAGGCAAATCAGTTGCCCAGGATAGAAATCAGAAACCCAAGGAAGAGTGGAAGAAACCTCAGACTCAAAATGAGAGAGGTGGAAGTTCACAGAGAGGGTAGCATACCAAACAGAGAGGTCAGTATGCTGATGGAAACATTTTTCCTCGTATCAGAGGTAGAGGAAGAGGAAGAGGTGGAGTGGTCAAATGCTTCACATGTCGAAAGGTCGGACATAAATCTTATGAGGATCCATACCGAAATAAAGAAGGTGGTGAAACTCACATTTCTTAAGAACAGAGGAAAAATGTTGAGGCAGAGGATGCTGAAGGCACAAGATCGTTGATGATGCGAAAAGTTCTCTTAACGCCAAAGAAGGAGGTGGAGAGTTTGGTCCAAAGGAACAGACTTTTTCGGACCACTTGCAAGACCAAAGATTGGGCATGCAAAGTCATCGTGGACAGTGGTAGCACAGATAATCTCGTTTCTACAGAGATGGTAGAAAATATGGAGTTGGAGACTATTAAACATCAGAGCCCATACAGAGTTTTGTGGCTACAAAAAGGACAGCAGGTAAATGTCACTAAACAATGTTTAGTTGAGTTTAAAATAGGAGGGTATAAAGATGAAATACTCTGTGATGTTATTCCCATGGATGTTTGTCATCTATTTTTGGGTAGACTATGGCAATATGACATAAATGTGATTCATGATGGGAGGAAGAACACATACACCCTAGAGTAAAATGGGATAACTCACATGTTACTTCCAATCAAAGATAAAGAGGTGAAACCTGAAGTAAGCAACATTGTACTTCTCATGAGTGGGAAGGAACTTCTTATAGAGGTTAAGAAGAAGGAGGAACCACAATTCATTGTGGTCAGGAAGCCTAAAATTGTTTTAATCAGTACAACGGTAGATGATTTACCGAAAGAGGTTCAGAAACTGTTGGAAGAGTTTGCTGACATAGTAGTGGACAAACTGCCTCGTTCGTTGTCACCAATAAGAAGTGTAAGTCATCACATTGATCTCATACCTGGAGCTAGTTTTTCGAATAAAGCAGTGTATATATTGACGCCGCAGGAGAATGAAGAGGTCAAAAGACAAGTCCAGGATTTAGTGGACAAGGGGTTGGTTAGAGCAATCTTGAGTCCATGTGATGTTCTGACAGTGCTCAGTCCAAAGAAAGATGGAGGTTGGAGGATGTGTACTAACTCAAGGGAAATCAACAAGATAACCATCAGGTAGAGATTTCCATTGCCAAGAATGGATGATTTGATGGATTGCTTGAGTGGAGCCAAATTTTTTTCAAAGATTGATTTGAAAAGTGGATATCACCAGATTCATATGAGAGAAGGTGATGAATGGAAGACAGCCTTCAAGACTAACGAAGAGTTGTATGAATGGCTTGTTATGCCGGTTGTCTTAACGAATGCACCAAGTGCCTTCATAAGATTGATGAATGAAGTCCTGAAGGAGTTCATCGGAAAATTTGTCATTGTGTATTTGGATGACATACTGATTTTCAGTAAAATAGAGGTAGAGCATCTGAAACATTTGGCTACAGTGATGAAGAGATTACAGCAAGAGAAGTTGCTGATAAACATGAAGAAATCCTCATTCATGAAGACAAAGCTCATTTATTTGGGTTTTGTTATTTTTGCAGATAATTTGAGGATGGATCTAGATAAGGTGGAGGTAATTAAGAATTGGCCATTGCCAAAGAATATCTTGGAGGTGAGAAGTTTTCATTGATTGGCTAGTTTCTATCGGAAGTTAATCAGGAATTTTAGTGGAATTAGTGCACCGATGATGGACACAATGAAGAAGAGACACAAATATTTTCACTGGATAGAAGAGGCTGAAAAAAGTTTCAATTTGTTGAAAAGGAAAATCACAGAACAACCAATTTTGGTGTTGCCGGATTTTAAAAAGACATTTCAAGTAAAATGTGATGCAAGTGGATTTGCAATAGGGGCAATCTTGAGCAAAGAAGACAAGTCGATAGCATACTTCAGCGAGACGCTGAATGAAGCGAAAGTGAAATAATCCACGTATGACAAGGAGTTCTATGCTATTATTCAGGCACTGAAGAAGTGGAGACACTATTTGATTCCTAAGGAGTTTGTCTTATACAATGACAATCATGCTTTGCAATTTGTGACTCAACAAGAGAATTTGAATCAAAGACATGTTAAATGGGTTGAATACATGCAGAACTTTACTTTTGTAATTAAGCATATTTCTGGAACTGCTAACAAATTTGTTGATGCTTTGAGTAGGAAATGTTTGTTGTTGTAGGAGTTCAGAGTCAAAACACTGGGTTTTGATGATCTCGGGGACATGTACAGAGATGATCTATATTTTAAAGAGGCGTATGAAGTAGCTGAGAATCCAATTCTTAGGGACAGTAGTCAATAGACAAAATACATGATCTAGGAAGGATTATTGTTTAAGGGCAATCAACTTTGTATTCCAAAATGCTCCATGGGGGAGAATTTGCTGAAGGAGAAACACAATGGAGGATTGGTCGGGCATTACGGTCATGACAAGAAGTTCCCAAAGTTGAACGAGTCATATTTTTGGCTAGGGATGAGGGCAGACGTCAAAATATTCGTGGACAGATGAAGAATTTATTAGCATTCAAAAGGGAAGAGGCATAATGTAGTGTTTTATCAACCGTTACCCATACCTGAGAGGCCGTGGGATGCGGTAAGCATGGACTTCATATTGGGGCTGCCAAGAACACAAAGAGGGTTTGAGTCGATATTTGTAGTGGTAGATAGATTTTCTAAGATGGCACACTTCATACCGTGTCAGAAAACCAATGACGCAACTCACATTACGAATCTGTTTTTCAAAGAAGTCATTCGACTTCATGGCTTACCAAGGAGCATAGTTTCAAATCGAGACACCAAGTTCGTGGGACACCTCTGGAGGACCTTATGGAAAAAGTTGGGAACAAAATTGTCATTCAGTTCATCTTATCATCCTCAGATGGATGGGCAGATAGAAGTTGTGAACAAAAGTTTGGGAGACTTGTTGAGGAGTTTGGTGACAGAACACCACAGTCAGTGGGACAATATTCTTCCACTGGCGGAATTTTCTTATACTGATTCAATCAACAGAAGCATAGGGAAAAGTTCATTTCAAATTGTTTATGGGACAAATACAAGAGGATTTTTGAAATTGAGAGATCCAGAAGCATGGATAGACCGTGCAAGAGCTCATGGACAAGAGCCCATGAACATTTTCAAGCGAGCGAGTATGATGCAGGAGCATCGCCAACAATAAGTGAGCGTGGGGCAAACACCAACACATTTTGGCACATGATGAATTGTTTTAAATGTTTTGAAGTTTGATATGCCAAACGTAAATGAAACAATTAAGAAAGGGCGTACTTGTAGATTGTAATCAGACCTTGAGCGTCCCTCTCTCGTCTGAAGGACTAAGAGGCATTTATGCTAGTAAATGTAAGTAGGTAGCTTTGAATTCTTAGATTAGACAGTTTTAGAATCCGGAGGGAAAATGGATAGAGACACCCTCACTTGTATCATTGTAACATTAGTAGCATAATCAATCAAAAGAGAGCATAAGAGAGCAGAAGCAGAGAGTTGTGTACAGTAAAAACCCCATGTACAGAAGTTTTGGATTAATACAAAGATCTTTAGTTCAGACTCATGGTGTTCAACTGCTTTCTATGTTTGTACATGTTGATTGATATATGCTTGTTACTCTCTATTATGCATTTGCTTTGCTGCGTCAATATATGATTTCGTATTTAATGTCTGAAATCTGAAGAGAGGGAGAGTAAGGAATGAGTTTCAATTATTTCTCTGTCTAAGCAAGAGTTTTCCTGCAAGGAGTGCAATGAAATTGTTCACAAGGTGTGCATTGATAGAAGTCAGAGTTCGTCTTTGCAAGCTTAGGAGGGATAAAATTGTTCTCATTCTCGCAGAAGTGAAAGTTAAGCACAGGAGTCGTGCAAGGTGTGCATAAGCCGAGTAGATTCTCAGAGTTTGCAACCTGAGGGAAGAATTGAAGGACTGTTGCTGCAAGAGAGAGTGCGCAGAGTCTAAGAATTCAAATACTTGGAAGTATTTGAATAATTTCCGCAAGGAGTGTGTGCAGGTGTCTTTTTGAAGACTCGAGTTGTCGAGAAATCTCAGAAGAGATAGAGTCTTCGAAGTTCTCGAAGAGAAGCTCAACAGGGCTAGTGCCTTGAAGTATTGGAAGGAGGTGCAACGACGTTGTTTTGATGGTGGGCAATTTTCATGAAGACATAATTGTTCATTTCGCAAGAGTCACCAAGGAGGCATTGGATGGTCAGAATTCTCCGTGGACAATTCGCGAAGTCCCGAGAGCTGTCAGATCTTGTAGAGGAGAAAGAAAGTTACGGTGAGTGTTTTTCTATGTGTAAGCTCGAGAGAAATCGGGCCGTAGGATCTGAGCCAACAAGGGTCGTTGGATTACTCACGTAAATCTCATTTCGGGGTTTCATGAGTTGAAGGGAGAAAACCCTTGCATCTAGATTCATGAGGTCGTGAGGTGCGAAGTCCCGAAATAGCGAAAGAATCTGGGTCATTCGTTAGAAGGAAGACACATGCCACAAGATCACCCATATCGGGGATTCGTGCATCGGGAGTCAGAGAAGGAAGTCCTTCAACTTCGTGAGTTGTGAAGTCATGAGAAGATTGGGACAGTCCATTCAAGGAGGACAGGTGGCAGAGATCAAGGGATCTCACGAACTCAGAGGTTCGCAAGGTAAGAGCCCAGGAGTTGGGTGCTCCAAGTCGCGAGTGGAAAAATCGCGAGGAGCAAGGACAGTCGTAGGATCCAGGTCACGGGAGGACCGTTGGATCAAGAACCCCATCGCATATCACGCATTCGGGGGTTCGGAGGTGGGAAGGAGTTGTCTTCAACTTCACGAGTAGTAAAGTGCCGAGAGACGGGCACGAGAGAACACATGGCAGAACCACAAGGTGTGGCCCGCGTGGTTGGAAGGTGAACACGTGTCACCTAGAGGAAGGAGTCAATACTCTGTTGACTTCTCATGTCTCGGGAATTCACAAGGTAAGAGCACGAGAACTCGACATTGAAACTCGCAAAGTGGCGAGTTGCGAGAAGTGTGAAGGGAAGGTCAAACCTCGTTGACTTTCAAATCTCGGGAATTCACGAGATAAGAGTACGCGAGCTTGACGCTACAACTCGTGAAGGTGTGAGTGGCGAGAGGAGCTAGCATTAAGCCTAGCCGGTGGTTGCGCGAGAAAGGCGCTGACAGAAGAAGAGCTGTACCCATTTCGTGATCTCGGGTATCGTGGGATTCAGAAGGAAGAGTCGGGAGATTTGATTCGCGAACTCATGAGATTGCGAGTTGTGAAAAGGACCTGTGGATCGATAAACAAAGATTCCAACAGGGAATCAAAAGAGTCGATCCGGCTTGAAGGGGTTAAAGAACGATCCTGTGAGTGGACTTCGGCCTTAGGGCTAATAGGTTTGCGCCAGAATTGATGATGATAGGTTGAGTAAGAATGTTTCTCAAGACATGCATAATGAGTTTGAAATGTCACTACTTGGTGAATTGACATTCTTTTTGGGACACCAGATATATCTACTGGATGAAGGAATTTTCATTTCCCAAACCAATTACATCAAATAAATGTTGAAGAATTTTAGAGTGGAAGATTGAAAACCAGTAAGTACTCCCATGGTGATTGGTTTCAAGTTGAGAAAAGATGATGAATCTAAAGAAGAAGATCAAAGACTCTATAGATCAATGATTGACATCCTACACTATGTGATACCCTTAAGACTAGATGTAATGTAAGCAGTTGGAAATGTTTCAATATTTGAAGTAGCACCAAAGGAAACTTATGTTCTAGGAGTGAAGAGGATCTTCATATATATTAAAGGAACAACATAGTTTGTATTGTGGTATCCAAAAGGGAATGAGCTGACTATGGTTTCATACGTAGATGCATATTGGGAAGGAAGCATTGATGATCAAAGAAGTACTAGCGGAACAAACTTTTATTTGGGTGATTGTCTAGTATATTGGTTCAATAAGAAGCAATCTTTAGTATCATTATCTACAACAAAAGAGAAATATATTGCAACAACAACATGTTTCACTCAGGCTCTTTGGATGAACCAAACTCTGCAAGATATATAATTGAAGTATGATGAGTCTATTTCGATATTATGTGACAATATCAATGTTATAAGTATATTCAAGAATCCAGTGATGCATTCCGAGACCAAACATATTCTGATCAAGTTTCACTTTCTGTGGGAACAAGTTACAAAAAATAATATGAAATTAGAGTACACTAGGACAAAGGAACATATTGTTGATATCTTCACTAAACCACTCCGAAGGGAGACATTTGGGTATATTCAATAGAAACTTGGAGTAATTTCTACTCCACAGTGATCGACAAGGGAAGATAAATCATATGTGGAGAGAAGATTGTTGATATCAGATCAATCAATAAAGGGACCTTAATATTAATGTTTTTTATATATGTCAGTAGTTTACATCATCAAGAACCACTGATAGAGAGAAAGCTCAAAAGAAATTTGTTAGGGGGAGTTACCCTTTTCCATTGATTTCAAAGGGGGAGAAAGAATAGAAGCATGCATACGGGGGGAGAATTGGTTGCAAGGGGGGAATGAGTGTTACCATCAATGCCAAAGGGGGAGATTGTTTGAAAAATGATTTTCATTGATGTGAACCTTAGAATAAGTCTACAATCCTCTAGACGTAATGGGTATAATTGAGGAAGTCTCCAAAGTGGTCCCCTTATGGTGTAGCTTTGAGAATGGCCCTCACGGGAAGACACTTTGAAGAAGTATACAAGAAGACCAAAGGTGTATTTATGGGGCCCGAAGTTGACCGGGGAAAATGACGTTGAAGAACATTACAACTACATGCAAAACCCTCATAAATGGATAGTCCTCATCATGTTGTTTCCAATGGTATGTGGTATGCCATGTAGTTCCTCACGGTTGAGGAGTTATGACCTCTTGAAGTTGAAATCCCAAAATAATGGTTGAGAATCCCATAAACGGTTGCAACAAGAATGTACAAGTTAGGAATTAAAAGGTAAAACAGTTATAACAAGAAAGTACAGGCCGATCCTAAAGTTAAGGAAATAAGTCACCTGGAAAAGTATAAATACACCTCAAAAAGCCTCTCATTTGTACATACACAAGTTCATTGGATATATGTCTCTCAAGTGATCTTTTTGCAACAAATCCGAGGAAGCGAATTTGAGGAAGCAACGTGTGCGAAAAGCTCACAGTTGTAAAAGTGAAGGGTTTTTGAAAACCTTAATTTAGCTTACCCCTGCGGGTCAGGATATAGGTGTCGCACGAGGCACCCCCGCGGGTTATATGGCACTTGTCTTGCAAGGCCCCGCTAGATGACTACTCTTTTTCCAACGAGGGTGAGGAAAATTTGTTGAAGATGCTATCTAGTGTTTGTTGAAGTTGATATGCACGAGGTCGATCTATAGGTCTGAAATGATTCAGGTTTTTCTACATTGTTAAAGGTATGTTCTTATGTGTATTTGAGGCTTGTATAATGGATGGTTTGGTAGATGCTTGAGGCATGTCTTGTAGGCTTATTGGTACAAGGTTGCATATGGTTGAGGTTCATGTCTTGGTGATATTGATACATGCTTGAGACATATCCTTGGTACTTGTTTTATGGTTATTATAGTTCATTGTTAGAGGCAAATCTTTGTGATATTGACATATGCATGAGGCGCATATATTTGGTACTTGGTTGAGGCACATCATTGATTTTATGGTACTCGATTTTGGCATATCTTATAGTATATGGTTTATGACATGATCGAGACATATCGTGAGTGATATGGTATATGGTTGAGATGCATATTTTGGCATATGATATGTACTTTGGATACTTGATGTTGGGAATATATTTTGATACATGATCTATGTGAGTAGATATGGTTGATGATGATGTTGCATCAGTATCAATGATGGTGATAGATATAGTGACAATGATAGTGACATATATAGTGACAGTGGCAGTGACAGATACAACGACAGGTTGATTATCAGTATTAGTGGTAGTGAAAGATTGAGTCTACAATTATATTTCAAGGAGGAAAGACAGGGCAAGAAAAGGGGGTCGTAGCCTCCTTTTGCTTGCAACCAAAGAATCTAGGGGGTCGGAATCTCCTTCCAGCTGTAGCTGGAGAATTCAAGGAGTTGTAGCTTCCTTCAGGTTGGAGGATGTAAATAGGGGGTTGGAGACTCATTCCACTTGGTGTTGGAGAAATTGGAAGTTGGTGCTTCCTATGAATGTAATCTTTGATATATATAAGAGAGCATTCTATGGTTTTCTCTCATTTGGGTTTCCATATAAATTTTGGTGTACTATGTATCTGTGGTTAATTGATATGCATTATTGATTGATATTGTTCATAATATATTGATGATATACTGCTGATAAAATTAATCATCACATATTTAACATAAAAACTACACAACCAAAAAATTATAAAAAATATATCCATTCCTATAAATGTCTCCTCTTCAAAAGGTTTTTTTTTTTTCAATTTATAAAAACACTAAGAAAAAAAATTGTTGAGAACACAAAGGTGTATAAAATGCTAATATATTTAAAAAAAAAATATTAAGTGAGAATTGCTACATTATGCGTTCTGCTTATATATTTTGTTTTTGAAAATTATATATTAAACATTAAATTAATTAAAAATAACAAAATTTATTTGTTAACAATTTTAGAAATTTACAAAAATAAATATTTAATGAAATGCAAATTTAACACTTATTTTTACAAAAACAACTCAATTCTTTACAAAATTTTATTTTATTACACATCAAAATTCATAATACATAAATAAATTTAATTTTTTTTTGTAAAATACTAAATTTATGTAACAATATTTCACTAAATAAAAGTTACATATTTTCATGGATTGAAAAAGCTAGCCTAACAAAAACTCATTATGTCATCATGAAATTGTTTTTGGAAAAGTAAATTGACTTGCTAATGAAATTATAATATAATTTTCTATATCTCTTTGTTTTCTAACCACACATGGGTTTTGTTAAAATGAACCTACATAGTGTTTGGACTCTGAAGCACATGCTCATTCCTGCCATGAACATCCATACACCGTCTTCAAATCAATGTTTATTCAATAAAATTATTGGGAAATGGACCAGTTACATGTTGGGTCCGTGGATGATGATTCATGACATCATCAGTGGTCCATCCTCCGTTGTGGAACCTCCTCCTAAATTATCTTTGACCCTTTCCAGTAATAATGAAACAACATACGTTCAAATTAACGTGGCGAAGATCCCGATACGGTCATCTTGCAATGTTCCATCTACTACCTTGCCGAGCTGCCTCAACCAACCTTGTTTTAAGGAAGAAAATCGAGCAGAGCAATGCTTAGCGACTATCCAAAAACATTGTGGAACGTGTAATTTTCCAACTCTAAGGTTTAACACACGCAAAGTCAAAACCTAGAACCATATTATCATGATTTTCTTCGTTGAGCGTCGTGTCCTGATTTAAACCAAGAATAATAGGACAAATCCAAATTCTCATTCATTTTACAAAACATTGGACTCAATGAATGGATCCCAATGAAACAACTCACTCAATAAAAAAAGGTTAAATCTCACTTATTTAAATAATACCCGTCTGAGATCGTCCCCTCTATCTCCAACTCGTTCGTTCAAATAATAGCTGATTTCTGAGATCGATCCCTCTATCTCCAGACCTTGCTTTGCTTACTGAGAATAAGCGAGAAGGAAAAAAAATATGGGCAACTATGCGTCCTGCTGGTTAGCTCAGGACACGACGAAGAAGACGGAGGAAACCATCCAGCTGGTTAGGTCAGATGGCACCGTTCAAATACTTCGAAAACCAGGAATTCCCTCACCATCTAATCTGCCATTCCCAGTCCTTGTACATCGGGCAGAAGACGCCCGCGTTTTCTCCAAACGACCAACTGGAGGTGGGAAACAAGTATTTCCTTCTGCGCGAACAATTTTGGATCTTTTTCAATAAGATTTGGATCTTTTTCAATAATATTTTTCACACTATTTTGCTAAAAATAAGGCTAAATAGGGTTTGGAGATTGCACAATTTGGGTGTAATAGATTTTTTTTGAGGTAGGTTTTTTTTAATGGTGTTGAACCCTTTATGTATTTAAAAATTAATTTCAGCAATGTAAAAATTGCAATTTGACCAAAAATTATATAGTTGGATTATCCTCATGATTGCAAGTCTAAATCTTATAACATTTAGATTTTTCCAACCTAATATGGGAAAACCTACTAAGGAGGTGAAGACCACGCCTTGTTGTTTTCTTCTTCTATATCAAACACAAATACAAAGAAATGTGAACTCCGTATGTAATATCCATTGACATTGTGGCTTCTATGGATGCTATAGGGTCTTCTACTTGGTTTATTTTGCTTCAACATCCCGCTCCCTTGTTTTTCTCAAATATGGAACAATAAATCCATACAATAAGAATAGAACACCTTCCTTTCCTAGCGGCCTAGTATTTAATAATCTCCAAATAGTTGTCCAAGGTTAGGGTTAAGGTTTTTGCATGCTTCCACTCTTGATTAGGATGAGGGTTTTGAACCCCTAGAATCTTCTTGAAAGTCCACATGTGACTAGCTCCACATGTATGAGTAATGATAGTTGAGGCGGCATCCACTCTATATTGTTCTGGTCAACATAGGTTAACTTACAAGAGGCATAATGTAAGACCTATGCATATCAATGGAAATAAATGCACTTCCTAGCTGGGCATGGAGGGTTTTCACAGAAGGTTGCAATCCTAGACATTGCCTCCCTAATTAATAGATGGAGTGGTGAACCAGTCCATGTTTCCTTTATACAAATGGGGATGTCATTGAAACACGAGCCAGATGTATAGGACCATGGGGTTAAACATCCCTTAGCCATTGGAGATACCTTCAGGTGCTCTTGGATGCACTTAGAAAAACTTTTGGGTACACATAGGTGCATTTCTGGATGAACTAGATGTAGTTGGGTGCACTTATTAAGCATTGAAGGTCAACAAACAAGGCACTGAAGAAAACAAAGTTGACAAATGGAACTTTCGTCCACCTTAGAGTGAAGGAGATTACAAGTGCAAGGAAAGTCTCCTATAAAAGGAGGATTCCTCAAAGTTACTTAGATATAAAATGAAAGCATTGGTAATCCATTCTATTGTAAATGAGGTCCACATATTTGTGCTAAGTTCAAGGTTAGATGTAGTAGGGAAAATTGCATTAGTTGAGTGAGAAGAAGAATAATATATGACCTATAATAGTTAGGGCAATGGTTTCTTTGTGGGTTGGATTGATAGTTCTTTTATCCATTTGTCTTTGTAATAGTCTCTAAATGAGCCACAGGTAGGTGGTTGCATGCCTCTCTTATACATTGTAACATTCTCCATACAAATAAAGTTAAGGCATCTTCCTTGGGTGTTGTGTATACTTTCTTATTATGGTTTCTTTAATTAGATGAACATTATGTTCCTTGATTTTCTTTATGTTGCCTAGGAATAAGTATTGTTGGGTTGTTTCAAATTTGTAGTTGGATGTGTTCCCGTTGTTGGGTGAACTTGGTTGTGTTGAAATTAGTTGTGCATCTAACAAAGTGTAGCTTAAGGAAACGCTATGGGAATACCTTATGTAAAGAGGCATAGTATGATTGTAGTAAGAACATGTTGGTCAAGCAAGTGTGGTTGATGGAAGGAAATGCTTCATTACCGTGTGAAAATTACCAAGCCCTAAGTGACTAAAGTCCTTATGAGCTCAATCAAACAAGTAGATTGCTAAATTTATTTTTTGTAGAAATAAATTTCAGACCATAGAATTAAATGTACAATTGATGGAAACCAAATAGAAAAAGCATAAAACTTAATTTCACACAACACATGTAATTACTCCTTTAAAACTATATTTTCATTCCTTTGAAAAATGTACAAGCAATTGCCACAAACTACGCAAAATCAACAATACATGGATACCAAAGAACACCTCAAACTGAGTGGAACAATTTCTTGGGAGAGTACAACCTATTGTATGGCTATATGACCTATCTGTACTAATTGTATGGATTCCAGTATGGCTCTATCCATACAACTATAAAGATCCATACAATTGTACAAAATTGTTACACAAGACTACATGATGTCGAAAACGTCTCTTTCATGGTTCCCTACTCTCTCTCCCTCTCTATCAATCAACCTAATCAAGTTCTCAAGTGTTATTTAGTGTGGATAAACTCTCTATCTTGACCTACCTTTATAGTTTTAGCTGAGACCAAAACCATAATATATTTATGAAATTACTCATAGTTTAAGACATGCATGCATGAAATACACTTTTTAGACTCGA
>ML778150.1:291958-306760 GCA_009831015.1 Picea engelmannii
TTATAGAACACAATATCTTCTTGATGTCTACGACATCCCAGTTACCTCGATACTATAGTCATTTGGCTATCACATAGCTCATCATCCTGTAGGTTAGTTCACCAATAACACATATTGATGTAGATACATCACAAATTTATATACGAATCCATTTTTGCATTGACGTCCAATTAAGAAATGTTTTTTCCTATTTACATCATGCATTGCATCTATTGTACATTCACAATATAACATGAACTTGCCCATTTTAATTTTCATGTTTAATAAATCAAATAACTATATTTTTCATGAGCATATATCATGTGACATACAAATAGGCCTAGAGGTACACATCTCAATGTCTAACAAAGTCTAAGTGACTCCAAACAAATGCTAAACTTTGAATTATCAAGATTAGTAAACAACAATGTTCTAACTACCTAAGGTCAAAATATGGGGCATTATAGGACCCCATTACCAGCGTGACTGCCCAAATTTGCAAGCAAGATTTGTGCATAAAGAAGGAAAGGCCTCGATGGGAAGAGAAAGTTGTAGCCACCAGATTTATGCAGCAGTTAATAATCACCAGGTAGAACACCAATCCACAGTGGTGGAGTCATCAGGTGCGCTAAATCATATCAATGTTAATATTTTATTTTATTCTGGTGCTACAGATAGTTTCATTTCACCATATGCATTATAAAAGAGTGGGTTGGCAGCCTACGAGAACAATGAATTTAAACAAGTCGAGATGGCTTCGGGGGAAAAACAAGCGGTAGGACCTAGCATTGATAATTGTCTAGTAGACTTGGGAGTGTTTACTACTAGGTTGAAGGTATATGTCACTACTCTCAGGGCATATGACCTAATCATTGGAATGGATTGGTTAGAATCTCATCTAGCTATGGTAGATTGTTTCGCAAAAAGGGTGCTTTGTTTTTACGATGAAGGAAGGTCAGTAGAGATCCAGGGTGTACGAAGAAAGGTGTCTCTACGCTTTATCTCAACTATGAAGGTTAAGTAGTGCATGCGGCAAGGGTGTCGAATGTATGTTGTGGAAGCAGTGAATGAAAGGAAGGGACCCTCCTTAGATCAGTACCCAATATTGTCAGAGTTTAAGGATGTTTTTATGAACAAGTTTCAAGGGTTACCTCCTGAGAGGGAGCTTGATTTTACTATTGAGCTAAAACCTAGTGTAGAACCAATTTCCAAGACTCTGTATCAGATAACAGTGCCAAAACTTTGTGAGTTGCAGATGCAGTTGAAAGAGATACTCGACTTAGGGCTAATGAGGCCTAGTGTCTCACCTTGGGGTGCACCAATAATTTTTGTGAAGAAGAATGATGGTTCCTTACGACTGTGTATAGATTACAAGGACTTGAACTGTGCTACAGGGAAAAATAGGTACCCAATTCCACGGATAGATGATCTCTTTGATCAGATGCAAGGAGCAACGGTATTCTCAAAAATTGATTTTCGATCAAGGTATCACCAGTTAAGGATTAAGGAAAGTGATATTCCTAAAACTTCCTTTCGAACTCAATTTGGGCATTATGAGTTCATTGTAGTACCTTTCAAATTGACCAATGCGCTAACAATATTCATGAGCCTCATGAATGGTGTGTTCTGGAAATACCTAGACCGCTTTGTACAAGTCTTTCTAGATGATATCCTCATCTATTCCATAAATGAAAGAGAACATGAGGAACACTTGCAAGTGGTGTTGTCTTTCCTTAGAGAGAACAAATTGTATGGGAAGTTATTGAAGTGTTCCTTCTTCCAGAGAGAAATTCACTATTTAGGTAATATCATTTCCAGTGAAGGAATATCTGTGGACCTAGAAAAGGTAAAGGCCATTATGGAGTGGCCAGTGCCAAAAAATGCTTATGAGGGTTTTATAAGATAGAAAAACCCATCACCACTTTGCAACGCAAGTGGGTCAGGTATGAATGGACAGAAGAATGTGATAGTGCATTCATCGAGCTTAAAGGGTTACTAACTAGTGCACCAATTCTATGAGTGTCAGATATGGAAAAGGACTTCATAGTCTACACGGATGCCTTAAGGAAAGGGTTGGGGGCCATGCTAATGCAGGATGGAAGAGTGATAGCTTATGGATCAAGGAAGTTGAAGAAACACGAGGATATTTACACTACTCGTGATTTAGAGTTGGTAGTTGTAATGCTATCTCTGAAACATTGGAGGCACGATCTAGTAGGACGAAACATGGAGCTCAAAACAGACCATCAAAGTTTAAAACATCTCTTCACTCAAAGGGATCTGAATGCCAGGAAAAGGTGATGGAGTGATTTCATGAGTGAGTACGATTTTGGTATTTCATATATCAAGGGAAAAGAGAATGTGGTTGTGGATGCCTTCAATAGGAGGCCAAGTGTCTTCTCCTTGGTACCCTTAAAAGTCAATCTAAGGGAACATGTGTTAACGCAACTCCATGGAGCAGTTGGTATTTAAAGGTTACTTCAAACCTCCAGAGTGGGAGGCAATCAAATCCAAAGTATGAAGGATATATTCTGGAAGAAGACGGACTATTAAGATATCAAGGAAGGATGTACATCCCCGAAAGTGGGGATATTCAAATCATCATACTAAAAGAAGCCCATAGAGAACTTTATTTTATGCATCCAGGTGTGAATAAAATGTACACAGACATGAGGAAGCTCTTCTTCTGGGTAGGCATGAAGTGCGATGTAGTCCATTTCGTCGCCAAGTGCCTAGAGTGTCAAAAAGTGAAAGTCGACCACCATCACCTAGTAGGTCTCCTACAACCACATGATGTTCCTATGTCCAAGTGGGAAGTCATTTCCATGGATTTTGTTGTGGGGTTGCCACTCACATCTCATAGAAACAATTCCATTCTTGTGATAGCTGATAAGTTAACCAAGAGTGCTCATTTTATTCTGGTTAGAGACACTTATGATGTCACTGATGTGGCATGCATGTTTGTAATTAAGGTCATCCATTTGCACGAGATACCTAAGAAGATCATTTCAGATAGGGACTCCAGATTCACTTCTAGGTTTTGGACAAGTTTGCAGTCAGCCTTGGGGAATCAGTTGAACTTAAGCACAACTTATCATCCTGAAATAGATGGTCAAACTGAGAGAGAAAATCAGGTTATGGAAGGCAGGATTAGGATGTATGTTATGGATAATCAAACCCATTGGGAGAAGTACCTATCTTTGGTAGAGTTCGCCTACAATAACAGTTTTCATAGCTACATCGGAATTCCACCCTATGAAGTTATGTATGGAAGGCCATGCAGAACACCGTTGAGTTGGGAGAGGTTAGAAGAACGAGTAACAATTGTGCTAGAATTGATTCAAGAGATGGGGGAATAGGTGATTCATATTAGGCAGAGACTAAAGGAAGCACAGGATAGACAAAAAAGTTATGCGGATGCACACAGGACTGACCGAAGTTATAAGGTGGGAGATCAGGTTTTCATTCGTATCATGCCTAATAAGAGTACCATATGGTTCGAAAAGGGGACAAAGTTGTCACCTCGATTTATAGGACCATTCAGAATCCAAGAGAAAATTGGACCTGTTGCCTATCGTCTCGTACTGCCACCCCACTTACATAAAACTTATAATGTTTTCATGTATCTATTCTACGTCATTATGTTGCTGATGAATCACATAAACTAAATTGGAAGGAATTGTAGGTATCACATGCACGAAACCTCATGGTAGAACCGTTACGCATATTGGACCGTAGAGTCTGATAGATTAGGAACCATCTGGTATACCAAGTTAAGGTCCAGTGGAACAAGTATAGTCCAGGATCTGCTACTTGGAAGGATGCCGAGACATTACGACGGGATTATCCCTCACTTTTTTGACCACCTCAAGAATATGTTTCTTGAAGGTTGCGTGTATGTAACACCATCTTTTGACTTACACATATAGGATTACCTGAGGCCTAAACACCTTTATTTTATATTCACAGTGAAACTATTAAATGATACACTTGAACTTTTAAGACATATGAACCTTTATGAATGTTTAAATGTATTTGAATAATGATGGATATGATGTGATATATTGTGAGAATGTAAATTTTATGAATGTTTAAATGTTATTGATGATGATGGATATGATGCAATATACTGTGTGAAAGTGAATCCTATTAAGGTTTAAATGATATTTAAATGATGTTGGATATGATGCAATATATTATGTAAATGATAATTCTATGAATGGGTAACGTTAATTGAATTATGGGATATTATCAGATCTATTTCTAACTTGAAAACTTTGATGTTAAAGTTGTTGGTACGCGGATACCGAATTGAAATTATGGTTGTATGCATTTACATGATGATAATGCATAAATATGTATGAGTTTGTGTTACTGACTAATTTGCAGGTCAATGGGATATGAAATAGCCAAGGGATAATGGTAATGAAAGTGGATGTCATGACCATCGACCGAGAAACAATATGGTATGAATATTTGTATGTGAAATTATATTGGTTTGAATGCATTGCTATGATATGTGGGACTCGTGCAGGATTTCAGGTGGTGAGACTGCCTAAAACTGAATAAACGATGACAAAACTCCCAGCAACATGGTGCCACTGTATATTCCATTATAGGGTGTGGACCCTAGTCCTATTAGGAGGGGTGGAGGAATTTCCCACTATGTATCCTCCTAAACCTGAGTCATGGGAGGACGGTGTTAGCTCATGCTCCCCTAGACGTGTGATGATGATTTCTAGTTTCCTGCTGGGGAAGCTTGGTCAAGATAGTGACACTTCCGCTTACGGGATCTATTTGGAGTTAGGTCAATATAGTTGACACTCCAAGATAGTCCAGTAGAGGAAGGATATGAATGGAAGATGGATGTAAGTTAGGGAGGAAGGATGAGTAGAAATAGTTGAGAGTGTATGGAGATTTTCCTTATGGTGGAATTTATTGTTTTTCCTTCTGAAAAAAAAATGTGTATATATGAATATTCATAATTACTTAACTAAACTACAATTGTCTAAATAACACTGTTGAGCTAGATAACTGTAATTAAGGGATTTCACAAGCATTTGATTGGGTTATTATCTTTTATAAAAGGAATAGTCTTGTTGAATGGATTGGATGGATACAAAAATTACTATAGAGGTGATAGTTGTTTTTACTAGTACATGCACGAGACTTGTATGTACTAGCTACAAATGCATTTCTTGCACATGTACACTAGTATGTATGAGTTTTCTTGGCTTACTTACTGATAATGTTGGTTATTGGATATGAATGTGTGAACCCTGTGTCTGTTTCCTTGTGTCCTAAAATACTTTAACTTCGGGACGAAGTTTCCTGAAGGGTGGGTGTATGTAAAAAACCTAAGTAATTAATTAATTGTCCTGATTTAATAATTGTTTAATGTATATTAGTTAATAAATTAAGTAATCAATTGTCTTGATTTAATAATTGTTTAATATATATTAGTTAATTATTTAATTAATTAATTGTCCTGATTTAATAATTGTTAATGTATATTAGTTAATTAATTAATTAATTAATTTCATTATTAAATATTTGGTTAATGAATTTGAGTTTAATAAATTTTAATCTATTAAATGGAAACTTAACGTATCGAATGAGGGAACCATTAAAGAAAAAGGGGATAAGGTGGTTGGCATGGAATGGAGGGATAAGGTGGGTGAGTCTTAATGAAAGGGAGAAGGTGGTGAATGAAAATGTGGGGGAGGAGGATAAGAGGGGGGAAAACACTCGAGAAAGAACTTTTTGGATTTTGGGAGAGAGAATCATTTTGAAAGGGGAGGATTGTATTGCTGATTTGGGAGGCTGGAGTAGCTTGTTGGAGGATGGTACTGGTTTTTTCTGGAGGAATTTGTTGGATTTTGGTGGACTGAGATAGGTGGCACCTATTGCTCAGATTTTTTTTCTTGGGGGCCAGGAATCCTTACGAAATCCTAGAGATAGGGAGCTGGAGAGGCTCTGTTCCTAGTTGGCTAGGAGGTTAGTCGGTTTTGGGCAGAGTGTCAAGCAGAGTTGGAGAATAGAAATAACATCAGTTAGAGGTATGTATTTTCATTACTATACTATGTTATGTAATTTATTATGATGCTGAGCATAAAGTTTAATTATGTTGAATAATGAATGGTTATGAATGGTTATATGCTGAATAAGGAAATTTTAAAGATGTTAGGATAGAATTTCTCTAATTAAATTTTTGTTTTATAAGGATATGTTGGAAGAGATCTTACATCCTGAAAGAAAAACAAAACGAATAAATTAGATATTTATTCAACTATTATTTTCCAAAATTTTACATGAGAATTGATTGGTTGTAGCTAGTCTTATTTTAAACAACAGAAATCTATATCAATCCATATTAATTAAAAAAATAACAATAAAAGCATAACCAGGATAAAAAAAATATTACCTTTCAACTGAATACTAAATTCGAATCACAAAATATCAGAGTTGATCACTGCTTTGACACACTCAACATTTTTTATTATGACATTTCCAGTCCTTTTCAAAAATTTTCCTTGCCTTTGTGTATCTATTTTGAGTTCATGGTTTTCACTTGTTAATGAGTCAATCTGAGTTGTGAGGGTCTTGATATTCTCTTGAAGGAAGGGAACATCTATGTAATATTTTCCTATCCAATGTAAACACACTTCAGACTGTAGATCTGGGACAATTGGTTGAGGAAACACATGACTGTGCATCAAAACACTACCAGTGTCCACTGTGGGTTTTTGACAGAGTTTGATCCCTGGAAAATATTTGTTATGTTTAAGACATGGTGGCAGGTTATCTACAAAATCGTAAGTCTGTCTGAGATCCGATTTAGGGTAATTTGGGTCTTCCCCTTCCAAGAACTTTTTGATCTCGGAATTAGATCTATTATGGACCTTGATCACTTTGATCGAGATCACATGATCTTTCGATCTATTTTGTAGGCTGCTCGAGATTAATCTCCCTTCAATTTTGTTATTAGACAGTTTGCGTGAGTTTTTATTGATGGTTTTTGCAATGGTATTAGGGAAAACATACTTCTCACGCTCAGGAGATTCAATGACCCTAGGGTCAACATCCTGTTTCTTGAATATAGCCCGATCGAGCATAGCCTTATCATAGGGTTCTTTGCATAAGAAAATTTTTCTATCACTGGAAGGAACAGGAAACCTTTCCAGCATAGGCTTATCAACCACAAGAATCTCTACAGGAATTGTTGTAGAAAAATAAAAATAAAAAAAACGTTTATCTCAACTGGAATGAAAAATATGATAAATATACCTCCAAATATCGAGACATATTTATGTAATGATCAATTTTCTGGAGAAAATTCCCATGATGAAGGTAAAAGTGCTCATTTACATTTTGGTTTTTCAATGGTTTGATATAATTCGTCATGGTTTGCTCAGAAACGCTCATGCAAAAAAGTGTCTCGAGCAGGCAAAAACGGGATTGAATAGACTGTAACAAGAGCGAATCGAACTAACTGTGGGTTTAGATGGTAGTGGTAGGAGGCAAGCTCAAGAAACAATGATGGAAACAAAACTAGGAACACACCATGGAAGCCATAACATAAGCAATGGGAGTTTCAGTCATGAAATCTGGGCGTTTATGGTAATGAATGTTTAGAGTACAGAACGAAACCCAAGACTTTATCTTGGAATGATGGATCTGTCGATTCAAACTGCCACTTCAAACAAAGTACAGGATACGACCGATTTTGAATCTCATCATATGTAATGGGCACTTTGATTTGCCAAGGTTCAGAGAGGATGTGACCCAACAATTAAAATACCAATCAAAGGATTTTAAGATTGAATCAGGATCTATCAAGAAATGAAGAAGCTTGTAGTTTTAATGCTAATCTATTCTTGATGTATTTACAAGGTACTCAAGATATGTCTTGTATTGCAGGAGCATCTCAAGATTTTTTTTTTATTGACATATGATAAGCTTCAAAACAAAACAACATTCATTAAAAGAGTTGTAAGAACATTGACCCTACATAAAGACCAATCCTTGGATATAATAGCAATTTAATTTTCAGTTTTAATGCTTCATTCATGTTTTCACTCTTGAATAAAGCATGGAAATGCAAGATAAAAATAAATAGGAACAATCAAAACATCCTTTTTACAACCGAATAGTCACCTTCAAATAGAAATATTTACAGAAGGAGGTGTTCGCAACTACAAGAATTGTCATTTGTCACTGTAAAAGGCAAACAATTATGTAGGGCTTCCAACACCACTTTCCATAAATAGAAATTTCTCCAATACTTTATCATTTAAATATTCCTTCTTCATATTGTAACTTTACTTTATCATTTCAATAATGATTTCTTCTTTTAGGGCACTTTGACTTCTTGACCATTTCGGGCTTCAGGACAACACATGGGGGTCCTTCATCTTTGTAGGGCCATAACTCTCAAACCATGAGGAGTTATGTGACATTCCACATACCACCATAAATGGAATGACAAGCACTATCCATCTATGATAGTTTCACCAAAAAATTCATTGATCTTCATCTCATTATTCCACATACATGCATGGGTCCTCGAACCATTCTTCTAGGATAACTCAATCCACAAAGAGTCTTCCCGTGAGGGCTTTCACCATAAGGGGACAACTTTGGAGTTCATCCATTTGTGTACCTTATCAATCATGATAAGACAATAATGAGTAATCTATGCATAAATCCACCACTGCATCATATACATCAATTATGCATCATGTATCAATGACAACCTATTGATCCATCTTCATCATATCAAGGACAACTCATTGATCCATCTTCATCGATTGGTTTCCACTTGAGATTTATCATTCTCATCAAGGAAACTACATGTCTCAATATGTAGCCCAACCACATGCAAAATGCATGCACCATGATATTCAGCATGATCCAACAATAGGGATATTTTATCATATGACACCAATAGTACATCATAGTATATATTAATGAAACTTCAATTATGTACTAGCCATGTACCCCAACATCCAATAGATGAGCATTTTATCAGCATCAATCCTTACTCGTGGGTTAGTTCCATGCACCCACGATTTATTTTATATCATGACCTTGCATGATATTACTTTGAACCATGAAAAACTGCAGCAAATAGTGTCAGAACCTGCAATAAACAATGTCAGACCCTGCAACATATATTTATACAATCTCATCAAGTTGCAATTCATGTGCATTGCCTTTTTCCCAAGGCTTTATCACATATACCTGGCCTACTGCAAAACAAAGTGTGTATTTACGTGACCTATTCAAGTTCATCCAACATATGTATGCGACTGTCACCACTGTCACCCATGTATGCCTCAGTAGATGACTTACTTGAGATTCCCTTTAGTCTTTCATCCTGTTCTGGTTGCTCTGTCTTCTTCACCCACATCTGTAGATGACCCTTATCCTTGGAACATGAGCTCTGAGAATCCATCCTTTCAAAGATGTCTCCCTTTCTCACTTCATTCCTTCTTCTAGCCATGCTATGTGAAGTCCTCATCATAGACATTATTCTTTTTTTCTAGCACTCTTGAGATTTGTGGCCAAATCTACTACAGCTGTAGCATCTCATGGTGTTATAATGAATAACAATGTGTCCTACTTGATCACATCTCCAACTTGTGATGTTATAGAATCTTCCATTGTATCTCCTTTCATAATATCGACATTCAAAATATTTGTGACCATATCCATTACATGAATAACAATACCCATTAAAAATACTTTCATACCTTTGCTTGGGTGTCCCAAGAATAGCTTATTGATGTCTTCCTTTCTTTGTTCTTTTTAAATTTTCATTTCTTTGTATAGATGGTTGCTTTGAAACATTGTCTTCCTTATTTGATGGACTTACCACATGATTCTTTGAGGTTCTTGCTTCAGAATGTGTATCTTCTCCTTTGTATCCAAGACCTGATTTATCACATGATGATCTTTGACTTTTCAAGATCTCATCCAAGATTCGTGAGCTATTCAAAAAATTGTTTGAAATTTCCACCTTCTTTCTAAGGACAACAATTTCAACTTCTAACTTACAACATGATTCTTCCTTTTCATTTCATTTAATCTTCAATACTTCCTCTATTATTTTGCCTTCTTCAATTTGGGTTTTGAGATGGACAATGGTTTCAAAATTTTTGCTAATTTCATCATCTACCTTCATATCTTCTTTTTCATTCTTAAGTCTCGTGATTTATTCTTTTTCTTCTAGCTTAGTCTTAGAAATATCTTCTTGTTCTTTGAGCATTCCCTTTAACTTCAAGATGTACCTTTGATTCCTCCTAAGAAACTTCTTAGTGTTATCCGAAAGATAGTTATAGTGTGTATAAAAATGATCACTTCTATATCTATATAAACCCTCTTCAATTTCATTTTAAGGTTATAATATATTTTCTTCTATTCTTTCAAAGGGATAACTATCATCAAACTTTACACAAACTATTTCTAGATCATATTCTTCACTTGAGAAAAATTCAACCTCATTACATTTTGAATTATTGCAATCAAGAGTCCTTGGAGATTCTTTACCTTCAATATCTTCCTTCTTTCCAACACATGATTCGTTGCCTTCATTTGAAATGTCTTCAAGATCTTCCTTTGTGCTATCATCACTTGATTATTTGTCTTCTCTTGAAATGTTTTCAAAATTACATTTAGAAATAATGCATTCAAGAGATTTTGATGATTATTTACCTTTGATGATCTTGATGGAGTGGTCTTCAATTTCTTCCTTCTCCTTCTTTCTTTGATATGTCTCTTATAGATTTAGTCATCGATCCTTGGTGGAAGTGCATCATCCCATGCTCTCTTTGATAGGGATTGAGAGTCCACTAATAATGGTCTTGAGAGTCAATCCATCATTCTTCTTTCCTTCCCTTTGAGCTGCAAAATTTGACTTGTTATTCAATGGAACTGATCCACCAATGGATGCCTTCCAAATTGTTTCTCCCATTCTCTTCAAATGTAATATCATCTCTATTCTCCAAGTAGAATAGTTTTCCTCATCAAGGATTGGAACTTCATCATCCATTTATGTTTCTATGGATCTCCTTCAATCTTGTTAAGGCTTGTAGTGAAGGCTCGCTCTGATACCAATTGTTCAACACACCTACCACACTTAGAGGGGGGGTATGAATGTGTGTGGGGATCTTTTTTCCAAAACTTCCCTCTTACACAAAACTCCTTAGTTAACATTCGACATTTACTCATTACCCATTCCTGTCATTTATAACAACTTAGATGTGAACATATATAAGCAATATATCAACAAGTCATCATCACAAGTAACACAAAGAACACAAGATGTATGTACAACTTTTATTTTTATTATGGACAACAATTCGAGGGTTTATCAACAACATCTACTGAATAGAGTACAACTCTACAAGAGAACTAGCTCTGTAATGAAAGACTCATCTTACACCCTAAGCACCAACTGAGATGAGGAAACAATCCTCAACATATGTCAATCTGTCAATAGGTATGCAACCTGTCAGTAGTGTAGCCAACGTGTGTATGTGCCCTGACTCACTAAAGCCAATGTATGCATGTGGCCAGCGTATACAACAACCTGAGTATACCTTCTGAGTTGTTAGGGTTTGTCCTTCAAGATCAAATCAGACTCTCTACAACCAATATGTCATTTTCTTTTGTTTTTTACTGTCCAATCTGACCACCAACCAGTCACAACATCTCCAATATCTCCAATAGATTTATCATTCTCCACAATGAATCAATATGAATGTTATCTCATTCATGTATAAGCAACTAGTATACCATAGAAATCATGTTACCACTGAATCAAAAGAGTGCTTCTCACTCCATCAACCAAATCAACCAAACTGAACCACATCATAGAATCCATACCAATAATTCCCTAAACATTCACATCAAATCAAACAATAGTATCCATAAAGACAATAATGTAATCATACCAGTGTCTCAGTGATAGATCTGAGCCCATGGAATGTAGATCTGGAACCTGCATAATCATCCAAGAGCTTGGAACCAACTCAAACACATTTTTTCACCATTCTATCCACTATACGCTCCCTATCCTCATAAAGCCCATGTACATACTCACCCTATACAAAACCATACCATGTATACCTCAATGTATACGCACCCTATACACAGACAACCTGTGTATGAATCAGAAACTAGGGTTTCTGAACTTTCAAGAATTTTTCTGTCAAGATCTCCAGCATTGCTGAAACTTTGATGCATCCATGAGATCCTCCTCTCACTCTCTTTCTCAGAATAGATCATCAATCATGCTCAAGAGATTCACACCAACAAGAATATCTCACAAGAATCTCTCCGTCAATACTCCAAAAGATATTCACAAGAAGCTCTCCATTGATCCACAAAAAGGATGATCTACAAGAGACCATAGCTATTTTATTTATACTTTCATCCTCTAGGACACTTAACCCATTTCTAGGTCACTTAACCTATTTTCCTTATTTTAGGGTTAACCACTTTCCACAAATAGAAAGTTCTCCAATACATTATCATTTAAATATTCCTTCTTGATTTTGTCACTTTACTTTATCATTTAATTAATGATTTCTTCTATTAGCGCACTTTGACTTCTTTTCCATTTGGGGCTTCAAGCCAACACATGGGGGTCCTTCATCTTTGTATGGCCATAACTCTCAAACCATGAGGAGTTATGTGACATTCCACATACCACCGGAAATGGAATGACAAGCACTATCTATCTAGGATAGTTTCACCAACAACTTAATTGATCTTCATCTTATTATTCCACATATAAGCATGGTCCCTCCAACCATTCTTCTAGGATAACTCAATCTGCAAAGCATCTTCCCGTGAGGGATTTCACCGTAAGGGGACCACTTTGGAGTTCATCCATTTGGGCATCTTATCAATCATGATAAGAAAATAATGAGTCATCTATGTATAAATCCACCACTGCATCATATGCATCAACTATGCATCATGTATCAATGAAAACCCATTGACCCATATGCATTGTATCAATGACAACTCATTGATCCATCTTCATCGATTGGTTTCCACTTGACATATATCATTCACATCAAGGAAAATACATATACATCAATCATCAATCAATCAAGCCTATCAAACAATCCATCACTTGACATCAATCAAACAAACCATTGGCATCAATGACAACATGATCCAATAATCTCCCCCTTTGGCATTGATGACAATACCAACATTGATGTCATCACCAATTACCAATTATTGATGTCAATATGTAGATAAGGCATGCTCTACATCAATATTCAATGGGAATATCTCTCCACATCAATCTCTCCCCATCAATAGACATCAATCACATCAATGTGATTATCTCTCCCCCTTTGACATCAATGGCAAAGGGCCATTTTCTCTTTGGGATTCTCCCCTATCTTGAACTCTCCTTGGGGTTTCTCCCCCTATCTTGTGGCAGCTGAATAATCTCTCCACTTTTGAACAAGGGATATCAATCTGATGTAATGTTGAAAATACATTTCTCATGCTCCCTCTATGACCATCGCTCCCCCTGGAATCATACCTTTGTGTTCTTTCTTCAAATATAGATCTCTTTTCTAGGTATGCATCTGATAAATATCTCCTCCTATAATCATGGGAACAATAATGACTCTCCCTATGGGTATGTATCCCCCTATATTCTTTGCAATATCAACAATATTCTACCATATAATGATCCTTGGACCTGTCCATATATCAACCTTGTTCCCTACCATACATCATGAAGTAAAAGATTAACCAAATACATCATGTGCCAAAATGTGTGCTCATCATGCACAACACCTATGTTCAACAACCATGTAAATCAACTACATGTCACAATATGTAGCCCAACCAAATGCAAAATGCATGCACCATGATCTCAAACATGATCCAACAACATGGCTCTTTTATCATATGCCACCAATAGTACATCATAGGATATATTAATGAAACTTCAATTATGTACCAGCCATGTACCCCATCATCCAATAGATGAGCATTTGATCATCATCAATCCATACTCATTGATTAGTTCCATGCACCCAAGATTTATTTTATATCATAACCTTGAGTGATCTAACATAGAACCATGAAAACCTGCAACAAACATTGTCAGAAACTGCAATAAACAATGTCAGACCCTGCAACATAGATTTATACTATCTCATCAAGATGCAACTCATGTGCATTGCCTTTTTCCCAAGGCTTTATCAAATATACGTGGCCTACTACACAATAGAGTGCATATGAACATGACCTATTCAAGATCATCCAACGTATGTACATGACTGTCACCACCTTCACCCGCGTATGCCTTAATAGATGACTTACTTGAGCTTCCCTTAAGTATTTCATCCTATTCTAGCTTCTATGTCTTCTTCACCCACTTCTGTAGATGAGCCTTCTCCTCAGAACTCGAGATTTGATCATCCATCCTTTCAAAGATATCTCCCTTTCTTACTTCATTCCTTCTTCTAGCCATGCTATGTGAAGTCCTCATCATGGACATTCTTCTTGTGTTCTATCACTCTTGGGATTTGTGCCCAAATCCACTACAGTTGTAGCAGCTCATGGATTTATAGTGAACAACAATGTGTCCTACTCTATCACATCTCCAACACTTTCTGATGTTATAGAATCTTCCATTGTATCTCTGTTAAGAACCAAACATCAATATAGCATATAAAAACCTCAGGAAAAGTACTCAACGCCTTGAAAAAGAGATAATTTCAGATAATAAGCCTCTTCGAGGGGGAAACCTCCTTTTACCCCACTTAAATGTTCAAGTACAAG
>ML778150.1:312077-336549 GCA_009831015.1 Picea engelmannii
GAAAATGTCTCCTTGGTATATATAGGAGACTAGGAGGTATAATTACAATTAATGGCCTAAAGCCGACATAATTAAAATAACATTACTAATCTAAATTACAACTAATGGCCTAAATCCGACATAAATAAAATAGCATTACTAATATAATATGCCCCAATTAAGGGGTAATGAGCCAATATTAGGGCTTAACAATCTCCTTTCATAAGATCTACATTTAAAACATTTGTGACCATATCCATTACATGAATAACAACACCCATGAAAAATAATTTCATATCTTTGCTTGGGTGCCCCATGAATAGCTTCTTGATGTCTTTCTTTCTTTGTTCTTTTGAAATTTTACTTTCTTTGTATAGATGGTTTCCTTGCAACATTGTCTTCCTTATTTGATGGACTTACTTCATGGTTCTTTGAGGTGCTTTCTTCAACATGTGTATCTTATCCTTTGTATCCAAGACCTGATTTATCACATGATGATCTTTGAATTTCTAAGATCTCATCCAAGATTCATGAGCTATTCAAGAATTTGTTTGACTTTTCCACCTTCTTTCTAAGGACAACAATTTCAGCCTCTAACTTACAACATGATTCTTCCTTTTCATTTAATTTAATCTTGAATAGTTCCTCTATACTTTTGGCTTCTTCATTTTGGTTTTTGATATGGATAATGGTTTCAAAACTTTTGCTAATCTCATCATCTACCTTCATATCTTCTTTTTCATTCTTAAGTCTTGTGATTTCTTCTTTTTCTTCTAGTTTAGTCTTAGAACACTCTTATTTCTCTTTTTGAATTCCCTTTAACTTCAAGATGTACCTTTGACTCCTCCTAAGAAACTTCATTGTGTTATCTGAAAGATAGTTATAGTGTGTATAAAAATGATCACTTCTATATCTATATAAACCCTCTTCAATTTCCTTTTGAAGTTCTAATAGATTTTCTTCTATTCTTTCCATGGGATAACTATTATCAAACTTTAAACAAATTGTTTCTAGATCATCTTCTTCACTTAATAAAAATTAAACATCATCACATTTTGAATCATTGCAATCAAGAGTCCTTGCATATTCTTTACCTTCAATATATTCCTTCTTGCCAACACATGATTATTTTCCTTCATTTGAAATTTCTTCAAGATCTTCCTTTGTGCTATCATCACTTGATTCTTTGTCTTCACTTTAAATGTTTTCAAAATCACATTTAGAAATAATGCATTCAAGAGTTTTTGATGATTCTTTACCTTTGATGATATTGATGGAGTGGTCTTCAATTTCTTCCTTCTCCTTATTCCTTTGATACGTCTCTTCTAGCTTTATCCATAGATACTTGATGGAAGTGCATTGTCCCATGCTCTCTTTGATAGGGATTGAGAGTCCACTAAGAATGGTCTTGAGAGCCAATGCATCATTCTTCTTTCCTTCCCTTTGATCTGCAAATTTTGACTTGTTCTTCAATGAAACTGAGCCACCAATGGCTGCCTTCCAAATTGTTGCTCCCATTGTTTTCAAATGTAATATCATCTCTATTCTCCAAGTGGAATAGTTTTCCTCATAAAAGATTGGAACTTCATCATCCATTTGTGTGTCTAAGGATCTCCTTCAAGCTTGTTAAGGATTGTAGTGAAGGTCACTGTAATACCAATTGTTGGACACACCTCCCACACTTAGAGGGGAGGGTGAATGAGTGTGGGGCTCTTTTCCCAAAACTTCCCTCTTACACAAAACTCCTTAATTAACATTCAACATTTACTCATTACAGATTTTTTTCATTTATAACCAGTTAGATGTGAACATATATTAGCAATATATCAACAAAAAGTCATCATCACAAGGAACATAAAGAACAAAAGATGTATCTACAATTTTTCTTTTTATTATGGACAACAATCTGGGGGTTTATCAACAACAACTCAATAGAGTACAACTCTACAAGAGCACCATATCTATAATGAAAAACTCAGCTTATACCCTTAGCACCAACTAAAATGAGGCAACAATCCTCAACATATGTCAATTTGTCAACAGGTACACAACATGTCAGTAGTGTATCCAGCATGTGTTATAACCTTGCTCACTACTACCTACATATGCACATGACCAGTGTATACAAAAACCTGCATATACCTTCTGAGTTTCTACGGTTTTCCCTTCAAGATCAACTCAAACTCTCTACAATCAATATATCATTTTCTTCTGTTTCTGACCGTCCAATATGACCACCAGCCAGTCACAACATCTCCAAGCTCTCTAATAGCTTTCTCATGCTCCACAACAAATTAATACGAATGCTATATCAATCATGTATAACCAACTAGTATACCATAACAATCATGTTACCATTGAATCAAAAGAGTATTCCTCACTCCATCAATAAAACCAACCAAACTGAACCACATCATAGAATCCATACCAAGAATTCCCTAAGAATTTGCATCACATAAAACAATAGTATCCATAAAGACAATAATGTAATCATACCAGTCTCTCAGTGATAGATTTAAGCCCATAGAATATAGATCTGAAACCTTCCTATCATCCAAGAGCTTGGCACCATCTCACTTCACCATTCTATACAATACGCTCGATGTCCTCATACAACTCGTGTACATACTCACCCTATACACAGACCGCCCACGTATACCTCAATGTATACTCATCCTATACACAAACAACCCGTGTATGCATAAGAAACTAGGGTTTCTGAAGTTTCGAGAATTTTTTCATCAAGATCTCTAACATTACCGAAACTTGGATGTGTCCATGAGATCCTCCTCTCTCTCTCTTTCTTAGAATAGATCTTCAATCATGCTCAAAATATTCACACCAATATGAAGCTCTCACAAGAATCTCTCCATCAATACTCCAAAATATATTCACAAAAATCTCTCCATGGATCCACAAAAAGGATGATCTACAAGAGACCATAGCTGTCTTATTTATACTTTCATCCTCTAGGCCACTTAACCCATTTCTAGGTCACTCAACCTATTTTCCTTATTTTAGGGTTAACCACTTTCCATAAATAGAAAGTTCTCCAATACTTTATCATTTAACTATTCCTTCTCGATTTTGTCACTTTACTTTAACATTTAAATAATGATTTCTTCTATTAGGGCACTTTGACTTCTTGACCATTTCAGTCTTCAAGCCAACACATGGGGGTCCATCATCTTTGTTAGGCCATAACTCTCAAACCGTGAGGAGTTATGTGGCATTCCACATACCATCGAAAATGGAATGAAAAGAACTATCCATCTAGGATAGTTTCACCAACAAATTCATTGATATTCATCTCATCTTTCCACATACAAGCATGGGTCCTCCAACCATTCTTCTAGGATAACTCAATCCGCAAAGCTTCTTCCCATGAGGACTTTCACCATAAGGGGTCCACTTTGGAGTTTATCCATTTGTGCACCTTATCAATCATGATAAGAGAATAATGAGTTAGCTATGCATAAATCCACCACTGCATCATATATATCAACTATGAATCATGTATCAATGACAACTCATTGATCCATCTTCATCATATCTATGACAACTCATTGATCCATTTTCATCGATTGGTTTCCACTTGACATCTAACATTATAATCAAGGACAATACATATACATTAATCATCAATCAATCAAACCATTGGCATCAATGACAACATGATCTAACAATCTCCCCCTTTGGCATTGATGGAAATACCAACATTGATGTCAACACCAATTACCAATTATTGATGTCAATATGTAGATAAGGCATGATCTACATCAATAGTCAATGTGACTATCTCTCCACATAAATATCTCCCCATCAATAGACATCAATCACATCAATTTGATCATCTCTCCCCCTTTGGCATCATTGGAAAAGGGCCATTTCCTCTTGGGGCTTCTCCCCTTGCTTGAACTCTCCCTGGGGTTTCTCCCCCTATATTATTTCTGTTGAATAATATCTCCCCTTTTGAACAAGGGATATCAATCTGATGTAATGATGAAAATACATTTCTCATGTTCCCTCTGTAACCATTTCTCCCCTTGGAATCATTCCTTTGTGGTCTTTCTTCAAATATAGGGTTGTTTTCTAGGTTTGCATATGGTAAATATGTCCTCCTAGAATGATGGGAAGAAGAATGACTTCTCCTATGGGTATGTATCCCCCTATATTATCTTCAATATCAACAATATGCTACCATATAATGATCCTTGGACCTGTCCATATATCAACCTTGTGACATACCATACATCATGAAGCAAAATATTAACCAAATACATCATGTGCCAAAATGTGTGCTCATCATGAACAACACCTATGTTCAACAACCATGTACATCAACTACATGTCTCAATATGTATCCAAACCACATGAAAAATGCATGCACCATGATATCCAACATGATCCAACAATAGGGCTCTTTTATCATATGCCACCAATAGTACATCATAGGATATATTAATGAAGCTTCAATTATGTACCAGCCATGTACCCCATCATCCAATAGATGATCATTTTATTAGAATAAATAAATACTCATGGGTTAGTGCCATTCTAATCCAAGTGGATATCGGTGGCCACCCACCTTTTCCGACTGGCTCAAAACAGTTTTCTAGAAATTTTGTCAATTTATTATTTTTAGCAGGTTTTAACTTTCGGGGCCATTTTGAGGGCCTAAATGAATGTATTTAGTTATAGAGGTTCTCAATGATATCCGAAGGCATGATTGAGCCCCCAAAATGAATCTCCTCGGTGATACCTTTCCAACGAGCTATCATACGCCTAAAACAGAGATCGTATGCCAAAGTTACGACCCTAGGAAGTTGACGTACTAACTTACCCAAATGGGGCCCACATTACTTTTGGCGTTTCATCTCCTAGGATTAGGTTTTTGGATGTCTAGGGTTTTTGGCATTCCTTTTTATTGTAAAAATTCCTTCAGAGCCTCATTGTAATCATCTTCTTGTGAATGCGAGTAGCCGTCACATCTCTTAGAGATAAGCTGCCACCATTCTATCGAGTCTTTCACTTTGTATTTTACAGTCTCTGTACATTTATTTCATTAATAGATATCATGTATTATTGTATATCTGTGTTTATGGTTGCATCTCAGATATATTTTTGTTATATCATTGAATATTTGCGATATCTCTATGCATTTCTTTATTATATCTCCGATCTCATTTCGTGCCGAAAATAATCCAGATCACATGCACCCAAGATTTATTTTATATCATAACCTTGCATGAACTAACTTAGAACAATGAAAACCTGTAGCAAACAGTGTCAAAACGTGCAATAAACAATGTTATACCCTGCAACATAGATTTATACTATCTCATCAAGATGCAACTCATGTGCATTGCCTTTTCCCCAAGGCTTTATCACATATACGCGGCCTGCTGCACAACAGAGCATGTATGTACTGTTAAGAACCAAATATCAATATAGCATAGAAAAAAATCAGAAAAAGTACTCAACGCCTTGAAAAAAAGATAATTTCAGATAATAAGCTTCTTCGAGGGGGAAACCTCCTTTTACCCCACTTAAATTTTCAAGTACAAGATGATTCCAAATGAAAATGTCTTCTTGGTATATATAGGAGACTAGGAGCTATAATTACAACTAATGGAATAAAGCTGACATAAATAAAATAACATTACTAATGTAATATGCCCCAATTAAGGGGTAATGAGCCAATATTAGGGCTTAACATGCCCTTCCCCTTGAGACAAGTGTTGTCCGCAATGCTTGCGTAACTCTGGAGGTTTCTGTATAAAAGACTCATCTTCCCAAGTGGAATCGTCAGCCAGTCGTTTCCTCCATTTAATGAGATACTCTGAAATGGATCTATTCCTCAGCTGGCGAATTCTTGTGTCAGTGATGGATTCAGGCTCCAATATGATTTGTCCTTCCTCGTCAAGTTTTGGAAATATAGTTTGAACTGGGATCTGGTCGCCTATAACCTTCTTTAAGCATGAAACATGGAAAAATGGGTGTACTCGTGAAGATGCATACAACTCCAATTTGTATGCCATAGTACCAATCTTTTGCAACACCTTATAAGGGCAATAGTACTTTGGTGATAATTAATTATCCTTCTTGTCTTGCTTGAGTGACATCTGTTTGTATGGTTGTAGTCTTAAGAAAACCCAATCCCCTACTTCAAAACTTCTTTCACTACGATGTTGATCTGTGTGTTGTTTCATGCGATTATGTGCCATGGTCAAGTTGTCCTTTAAGATTTGGAGAACTTGTTGTTGATTCTTGATGTGATCTTCCACTGCTTGAACCTTAGATTTTTCTTTTAGAGAAGAAGTGATGGAAGGAGGGTGGTATCCATAAAGTTCCATAAATGGTGTAATTTTTGTTGCAGTATGAAAGGAAGTGTTATACCACCATTATTCCAAGGGTAACCATTTGAACCATTGTGTTTGTTTATCAGAGACAAAGAAACAAAGGTATCCTTCCAAACATTTGTTCACTATCTCGGTTTGTCCATCAGATTGAGGATGATAGGATGATCTATGAGCCAATTGAGTACCCAAACAAGAAAATAATTATGTCCAAAAATGTCCAGTGAAGATGGGATCTCTATCACTTACAATAATCTTTGGGCTACCATGTATCCTTTGAACTGTCTCCATGAATGTGGTGGCAACTTCACTAGCTTTGAAGGGATGAGAGAGTACACAAAAGTGTGTGTACTTGGTTAGTCTATCAACAGTCCCCATGATGGAATTCTTTCCTTCAGACTTTGGAAACACTGTGATGAAATCCATGGAAACCCCCTCCCAACACTAACTTGGGATGGATAATGGTTGTAAAATACCTAGGGTATTAATTGTTTCCACCTTATTTTGTTGGAAAACCAAACATTATGCCACAAACCCTTTGTTACACATCAAAATTACTCAGCTGGATAAGTGTTGCATGTTCCTCTCAATTGTCGTAAGTGTCACATCTTCCTTACCACTTTCGCAAGTGTCACAACTTGGTCGCAAGTGTCGCAAATGATGTTTAAGCATACTACCATGCCGACGACACTAAGGAGACACTTAAAACATCTCATGTGCTTGGTTTGAAGGAGAAGGACTAGTTTATTGAAGTCAAATAACTCTTGACACTTGAAGAGAGTCCTGAAACAGAGGTTCTGAGGGGGAGCGCTCCTCTATATCATCTCTAGGAGCGTTGGCGCTCCCATACAATGCTTTAGGGAGAATTATAACACTCCCCTGCCCCCTCTAAAGGAGTGTTGGCGCCCCTCCATAGCTTACCAGAGAGCGCTACAACGCTCTGATGCCCCTTCTAAGGGAGCGCTGCCTAATTTGGGGCAGTAGTTGGCCCGTTGAGGAGAATAAGGTGAGGATCTTTCGATATTAGGAGGCAGTTGTGTTCAAATTCTTGGTTTCATAAAGAGATCCCTGATTTGAGGAGGAAGTTCCCAACTTGTTCTAAAGATAACTCAAGAGGTTAATCTCCTCTTAACCTATATAAGAAGACTCTATGATGGTGGAAAGGGGGAAGAACTGCTAGCATGAAACTTATGATCTTGGAGAAAACACGTAGTCAGCCAAAGAAGAGTGATCGTTGAAGCTGTTGTTGTCTAGGTTGTGGATCTTTCAGGCAAGGGTTAGACGAAGAGGACCCGAAAAAGCTGTCGCATTCGCATCTACGATTGTAAGCACTGTTGTCGTTATTCTCATTAATATGACACGCTTGGCCTGTTTCTTTCTAGTTTGTGTCTAATGTTACATGAACTTATCATTAATTGATAGATCTGTTTTCAAGCTAATATAAATAGAGTAGGAAGTGGTGGTATCTTGTTTTGTCCACAGGATCCAGCGAGAAGCAAAGGATCGAAGCGCAACTAGGAGTGTGAAGGGACAAACGTCGATAAAAGGGTACTTCTGTCATCCTTCCTTCTCATGTGTTAGTTTAGATAGATTTGAAAGGAATTCAGTGACCATGTTAAGCATTTTCTGTCTAGAGTTAGGGTCAAGCTCTTAGAGGCGATCTACCTGTCTGTAGGGAGATTTTCCTACAATAGAAACTGGCGACTCCACTGGGGAGATAGCCTCAAATCGAAACTTCTTGTTTTGATTTTATCCTCATTGACCTTGTTCTATCCCTTGATTGTTTCAGGCCTGGTTCACTCCTCTTTTGATTGGTTTCATGAGCTGATTGGCTCCTTGTCCCATCATACTCAGCATAATTGTCGAGTTTGAATTTCAATTTTTGGAATTTTTTGGCATTTTTGGGAGTTTTAGACCCTGGCGCCCCTGTCCTAGTGTTAACAGAGCGCCAACGCTCCCCCATAGCCTTTCACAGAGCGCTATAATGCTCCTTAACTTTGGAAACAAAGCGCCAACCTCTTTTAGGCCAAAAAACCCTCCAGAATTGTTTTTTCTGGGTTTTTCCTCTGCGTCTCTTCTACTGAGTGGCCTTGTGAGGCAATGTTTCTTCCATTTCATCTTTGACATCTATCTTTTGCTTGAAGAACAAACATCTTACTACTTGGATCTTGTAAGCCTTATTCACTATTGTCATTGGTTTTTTTTGTTGATTGGAGTTTGAGACCTCTGCATTGTCTTTCTCTCTGTCTAACTGAGTAAAAACCCTGGTGAAGGTCATCAAAGGCCCACAAACCTCTTCATCTAGATTTTAGTCAAGATCAGTGTTATTCAACCTTTTCTTTTTGGGTTTGAAGTTTGTCTTTCTCCTTGATTGTTTCTTTTCTTTCGCTTTTTCGTTTTGATTGCAACGAAAGGGTGTGTTGTTTGTATGACTTTTGCTTGTGCTAGTTTGATTTTCATTCATACAAAAAGATAATTAGCAAGACGAGCATCGTGTTGAATTAATCATTATACAAACAAAAAAAAGCATCTGCATGATTGATTGTGCATATTAGAAGGCATTTAAAAGTTTTATCATTACATCAGGATTTGATCGAGAAAAAGAATTGTTTGACACTCCGTATTTGTGTTTGTTAGCGAAAAGAACTGTCTCTCTCTCCCTTAGATAGATGTTCATAGAAAGAAAATTATTTCTTATCATATTTGATGCACGCTTTGGGTCTGAGTCATAATTCCATTTGTTTCATTTCCATGCACCTCTTTTGCATAAAGAACAACCATAAAATCAACGTTAATTAAAAGTTATCTAGAACTTTTCTTTTCTAGGATCCTCCACCAATAGTAGACTAGGATTAGTACTTTGGATTAGGGCTATGAGCATAACTCTCCAATGTTTCCAAAACAAACATTAGCATCCTAAGTTAGGGAGAGTCAAATCCAGTTATTGTATAAGTCTGCCTGGGATCCCCCTCTCACACAGGGGTTACGCATGAGGTCGCAGTCGGGTGAGCTACGGGGACTAACCCTCCGTGGTTTAACTGATTGTGGTGGTCAGATCGTATTATGGGGATCACTTTGAGGTAAATCCACAATTGCTGCGTGGAATCCTTTTAGTTGATTTCGGGCTTGATACCCTACCCGTACGTTCGGATCAGACTATCGACTATTCCCGTCCAGGGGCTGACTACGAATTGGTAACCTTAGTGGCCATAATATTTAGGGTCTTACACAAGGTGACGATGATGGGAAGTCTCACTGTACCTGGAGAAGACATTGGTCAAACTCACTCGGTCTCCTTGGAGGGTAAATCCACAATTACTGCGTGGAAGCTTGCACCAAGGCGTAAGTCTGTTAAGCAGGTCACCATTGTAACTATTCCACCCTATCCCCGCCCCTTCTGGACTTGATGACGCGACGTTGGATTTCATCACCAACTAGTACGGTCATCAAAAGAAGGTCCTTTTTTCCTGGTTGTAATTCTTAGATTTTTTTAGCGTGTGTTATTTCTTTTCGTTAGTTGGCCATAGATTTATTTCGCCGACTCTTTTTCACCAACATCAACCCTCCACGCCGCTCGTGGAGGCTACAGAGACTTCCTCCAGAAAATATGGAAGGAAACACCCCTTTACCCCCTCATTCTACAGAGGAATCTCCTCAACAGAGCGAGGTTCAAAACACTACAACTTCTTAAGAAGAGTTCCCATTCCTTTGGAGAATTTTTGAATTGTTTCAGAATCTCCAGAAGCTTACCGCATTCCGATTGGATACGAACGACAGATCCTCCACCTGAATTCCACTGGAGAATTTATTGTCGTTAATCCTTCTGACATTCCGGCAGGGTCTTCTCAAAACCCTTTAGCCAATGACCCTTTTTGGACCGCATACGTGGTTCGAAGTCCACCACGCTTGGTGCGAGATATTTATGGAACAGGAGAAGGTGTCGATGCATCTTTTTCCTACACAGTACCCCCAAATCATTTCACCGGTACCACCGCTTTTACAGCCACACCAACCGTTGGTCCGAACACACCGTCCGTTGGTCCAAGGTCTACAACTCCCCTCCAGATGGCCCATTCGACATTGGTCCCACACATTCCGACTATCCCCACCGGCAACGCGGTAGTCAATCAAGCTCCGAATGCACCCCTATAACACCAAGACCTACACTCCCTTTTGGATTCAGGGCACTGAATGCTTCTGCTGCCACCACTACCCAAACTACTACCCAAGTTATACCGGGAAGTTCTATTCCCATCCAGCAACCCGGAGGGACTGGTCTTGGTGGTCCTAATCCGCTCGGCGGTACCAATCAGTCATTTATGTCTGGCTCTCAAATCCAGGGAAATCTACCTCAAACTGGGAGGAATCCTCCCACCGGTGGACAAATTCCATTCGGAGGGAACCCTAATACTGGGGGCCATCCTCCCACCGGAGGACAAATTCCATTCATAGGGCACCCTCATGCTGGGGGGCAGCCTCAATCTAGAGTCTATCATCAACCACAACGACAAAATGTGTCTTCCATGCCCAATCCGTGGAGCGTCCCTTTTCAAGTAAACCCACATGCCTCCACGGGACAAAATGTTCAGACTCCACAACAACCCCCTTATGGACAAATCCCAAACCCACCCTATAACCTGCAAAACCCATCTGGTCATACTCCGCTCACACATACTTCTCAAAACATCTCAAATCCTATGTACCTTGGTCAAAACCAACCTCACATGAGAGGGACCACGAGTTATAATTATCCACATAACCCAGTATTGGGCCCCACTGGTGTCCCTCTGCCACACCAGCATTACCCATAGGTTAACCGACAACTACCTTTTCTAGCTACCCTGGACCTTCTAGACTTGTCTCGGTTAACGAATGATCCTATTTATCATTCTCTGGTTTGGCCAACTATTCCAGCTAAACTCCCTTCTGATATCCCAAAATTCGACGGAAAGTCTGGAGAAGACCCGAACAACCACGTGATGACCTTCCATTTGTGGTGTTCGTCCAACTCCCTCATGGACGATTCGATTCGTTTGCGTCTTTTCCAGTGAACACTTATGGGTTCCACAGCAAAATGGTATATTGAATTACGACGCGCATCTTTTCATGATTTCAACTCCCTCACCATGTCCTTCCTCACACACTTCCAACTACCCATTTGATACGAGACGAGTACTAAACTATTAACCTCCCTTCGTCAAACAACTTCGGTACATATCTCCGATCATATCCATGAATGGAGATGACGATGAAGGCTAATCAAAGCGGTCATTCCTGACCAATTGTTAGCAGAATGGTTCACGAAATCACTATTACCCCAGATTGCTCGTGATGTTTCCATGGGCGGTGTCGTCACCGAGGAAGAATCCATTGCTCGAGCACAATACTTAGACTTAGTCTATTCACAATATGGTACTTTATATGAGCTGATAACAAACGCTACCCATGCCACCAACGATCCATCCAAACCATCGACTACTTCGCATGCGGATGGAGTTATTGGCTCTGACAAAACTCAATCTACTACCCAGTCTACTGGAACGATCAAGCGGCCCGCTTCCACAGACGTTCCCAGTTCGACTGCACCCTCTTCTACCCCCCCTCAAACTTAGGTCTCTGATGTGAATGCGGTTCAGTCAACCCATTCACAACAACTTGGGGGCAAGAAGAAAGTGAGAAACAAACCAAAGAAGAACAATAACAACGAACAACCCAAGACCCAACCGCAAACCTCTGCTACTGGAAAACAACCACAACGAAAACCAAAATTCCCATGTCTCATTTGTGGCGACGATCACTACACTCGACACTGCCCACATCGCGATGAAGTGGCCAAACTTTTCAAGGGAAATTTGCAACCCGCTGTGCTCACTCAGCCTTTTCTACAGCAACAATCATTGGTTGCGCAAACCCCCACGCTGGGGGGAAGTTCCAACCAACCCCATGATGAGGCCTCGACAAGTGCCCACATTTACATGTTTAACGAAGTTAATCTAACTACTCGCTCTGCGACATATGACATGCCAGTTAAACCTGATAAACCGAAGACTGCTAACGGTTCTCCGTCAGACCCGTTGCCATCCTCCGTCAATCCTCCATCTGTTAGCCCTCCATCCAGGCCACTCCAGATCGATAAACCTTCGTTTGACTCTATATTACGCCCTCCTAAGAGCACCATCTGGAAATCTACCTTCAATCCTAATTCATGGGTGGCCCAAAATTACAACATTGTAGAAGATTTGGCCCAAGCCCCGTGTGCCATGTCCGCCTTGGAAGTTCTACAACACTACCCCAGCCAACGTAGAACACTCTTAACCGCCATCGGTGCTTTTTATCCTGATTCATCAAACAATATCACGTTTAATCTGGACGATCATCAACCGCGACTCTCCCACCAGCTAGCTTTCCAAATCGATGTTGTTGTTCACAATCAATAAATCCACCGGACTATCCTGGATGAGGGAGCCTCCACCTGTGTCATGTCTCTAGCCTGTTGGAAAGGCTTGAAATCACCGACCCTTAACAAGTCTTCTACCATGTTACACGCCTTTGATGGACAAGTTTTTCATCCTCACGGATTATTACAATCCTTAGTCGTTCAATTGGTCGGCAAAACTGTTACTGTTGACATCGAGGTGGTTGATGCTCCCCTCGATTACAACCTGCTACTCGGAAGAAGTTGGTTCTACGTTATGACTGTCATCGCCTCGTCGGTGTTCCGATGTGTACAATTCCCCCATCAAGGCAAAATTGTTACCATTGATCAGCTTGATTTATGTACACCTAACGCTCGCATCCCTGCTACCAACAATATTCCTTTTCTCGGAGACCACTCGATTATGTATGAAAGCATTGGTGTTGGCTTATTGAAAGATTCTAGCCTCATGGGTACTTTCCCTACACCACTTCCACCTAATGCACATCATATTGTCGTTGCCAATATGATTTCGACTATGCCTTATCAATCCCTGGAATCATTTGACCCTTGGGTTGTGCTTAGTCCTTTGGAATTCGATGTGCTTGGTGACACTATGTCACTTAGCCCAGCTGAGGCCGCATACGTAACTATTCAATCTGCCTCTCCCTCTTCCAACACTTCACATTCATTGGCACCCGATACTTACTCGGTGCCCTCGTGGTTGGATTCCCTATCATCTGCAGTCGATTACATTTCCTACATTTTTCCTTCGGATGAATCAATTATGGAAATGCTAAGCATTGACGATCTGCCATGGGATGACAACCACCATTGATCCTCTTTTCTTCCGCCTTTGGAAGAAATCCACCAAGACATACAATTTGTCTTCCCTCCCGATGCTACCGAAGCTTTGCAATATCCTATCCTCACACAAGATACTCTCTCTGAGGGGAACATGGGTAACATCTCCACCACAATCACAATTGACATTTCAATCAAAGAAGGTGTCGTGGAAAACATCAACCTTGGTGCTAATTGCACACCTGATGAAGTGGTTTCTTACACCACTTTATTCAAGGAATTTTGCGATGTCTTCGCATGGAGTTACAAGGAAATGCCAGGGATCGACCCTTCAATCGTCATACACGAAATCAAAACCTACCCTGACATGAAACTAGTTCGGCAAAATCTTCGCTCGGTCCATCCCAAGAAAATCGCAGCTATAAAGGCAGAAGTTGAAAAAATTCTAAAATTTGGCTTCATCTATCCCGTCCCTTTAACCGAATGGGTCTCCAACCTTGTTCCGGTTGCTAAGAAACAAGGGACCATCCGTGTTTGTGTTGACTATCGAGACCTCAACAAATCTTGTCCTAAGGACAACTACCCTACGCCCTTCATCGACCAAATCATCGATAATTGTGCAGGAAGCGTAATCTTCTCTTTCATGGATGGATTTTCTGGATATAACCAGATTGAAATCTTGCCTACAGATCAACACAAGACAACCTTCATCTTCCCTTGGGGAACTTTCGCCTACCGAAAGCTACCTTTTGGCCTTAAAAATGCTGGAGCCACTTTCCAGTGAGCCATGTCGTACGCTTTTCATGAAATAAAACATATAGTTGAACCATATCTCAACGATTTACCCGCACATTCGCTAAATTGATCCGATCACATTGATCATTTACGCTCGATTTTTCTACGATGTAGGTTCTACCGCATTCATCTGAAGCCACACAAATGCATTTTCGCTGTCGAATCCGGTCGACTCCTTGGCTTCATTATCTCTAAAGATGGGATCAGGGTGGATCCCTTAAAGATCAAGGCCATCTTAGCCTTACCCCCACCTACCAATTTAACCCAACTCCAAAGTTTGCAAGGCAAAGAAAACTTTCTTCGCCATTTCATCTGCAATTATGCCGAGATCACTAAAGGATTTATGCGGTTACTGCAAAAGAATGTCCCTTTCATCTGGGATGACACTGCTCAACGGTCATTCGATGCTCTCAAGCACGCTTTGACCCATGCACCTTTGTTACATCCCCTTGAATATACAAAGGATTATATCCTTTACTTGGCCACTTCTACTTCCACCATCGCCATGGTGTTAGTTCAATAAGACCCCAACGGTAAAGAACATGTAATTTATTATCTGAGCAAGAGTTTATCTGGACCTGAACTCAGATATTCGCATGTCGAGAAACTGGCTCTGGAAGCTGTCATCGCTGTCCAAAGATTCTGCCACTACATCTTATTACGCACCACCACAGTAATCACGGACTCCAACCCAATGTATCACGTCTTGAGACGTCAAGTACTTGGGGGAAAATATTCAAAATGGATCGTGATTCTCCAAGAATTCGATCTCAAGTTTACGAAGGCTAAAGCTAAAAAATCCCTGGTGTTTGTCGAGCTCATCTGTGCTCTCCCTCGTGCCGATGAAAACATCGAACCTAGAGACTCTCTCCCCGATGAATCTCTTTTCCTCATCAGCACCTCTAATCCCTGGTACGGAGACATTCGCCTGTACCTCCAAACCCAACGTTTTCAGCCCAACATCTCTCGCGAAGAGCGTCGACAGATTCGTCATCACTCTCGCCATTATATCATTCTCGGCGACACTTTGTATCGCCGTGGTACTCACACCATCCTTTGGCAATGTCTCATTCACGAAGAGGCTGAACGCATTTTAAATGATTGTCACCTTGGTGCCTGTGGCGGTCACCTTTCTGGGATGGCCACAGCCCAAAAAATCCTACGTGCCGGCTACTTTTGGCCCTCGATTTTCAAAGATTGCATCGAGGCCATAAAAAAATGCCCACCCTGCCAAATCTTTAACAAGAAGGCACGTACCCACCCCATGGCGCTGCATCCCATTATCACCATCGGCCCCTTTGCCAAATGGGGCATCGATTTCATGCAGTGTAAGCCTACCTCACCAGGGGGGCATGGTTACATCATCGTCACCGTCGACTACTTCACCAAATGGGTTGAGGCTATGCCTACCTTCCTGAATGATGGCTGTACTACAGCTCTATTCCTTTTCAACCACATCATAACTCGTTTTGGTGTACCACGTGCCATTGTCACTGACCATGGTGCACACTTCAAAAACTAGATGATGAGCGAGTTACATGTTAAATTGGGTTTTCTCCATGAAAACTCATCTCCTTACTACCCTCAAGCGAATAGAGAAGTTGAGGCTATCAACAAAGTCCTAAAAACCATGATTCAACGAATGGTAGGGGAAAACAAAACATCATGGAATTTACAACTATTCTCTGCTCTCTAGGCTTATCGCACCTTTGTGAAAACTTCAACTGGATTTACTTCTTTCTAGTTGGTCTATGGCATTGAAGTCATCCTACCAATAGAGTGTGAGATTCCATCACTCAAACTGAAAGTAGAACTCATGTCCCATACTTATGCCGAAGAAGAACGATTTTTATATCTATCCAAACTAGACGAAACACGTCGTGATGTTGCTCTCGTCAATGAGGCACATCATAAACGAATTAAAAGTCAATATGACAAATCCATCCACCCTCGGACTTTCGCAGAAGGAGACCTAGTCCTCGTTTACGACCAAGCTCACGATAAATTAGGGACATGAAAGTTAGAACCCATGTGGCACGGTCCTTACATCGTGAAGTGTGTCTTACATAAAGGTTCCTACGAACTAGTTGATCATGATGGACTTTCCCTGGGAGAGCCCCAAAACGGGATTTACCTTAAGAAGTACTATGCCTAGATCACCTAGCATCTGTAGTTTGTACATTACTGTATTTTAGTTTGGTGTGTCTATTTCCTTCGTGTGCTCGAGTATTTTTCGTTGCCACTCATGACTGTGCCTGTGTTTTCATGCGCATATGTATTCCTTTCCTATCTTTTTTGGGTTCGTGGATGGCACCAGCCAACATACCCGGAACATTGCTTCAGTAGCTTGGGTTATTTACCAATTTGATGAGGTGGTGAGCTCAGGAGGTATCTGTTTAGGACCAGCAACCAACAATATGGAAGAATATCACGCTGTCATTGGACTGTTGACCCAAGCCTCCTCTCTAGGTGTCTCTCGCATCATTGTCTACTTAGACTCCCAATTCGTGGTTTATCAACTCAACCGCATCTATGCTATCCGTAGTCCTATCCTGCTACATTTACACTTGCAAGTTCGTCGTCTTGAACGAATGTTCGATTATATTGAATATAGACACATTCTGAGAGAATTTAATAGTGTTTCAGATGCGTTAGCTAATTATATCATGGATCGGTATCTTGCCCACATATAAGATTTAAGGAAAAGAAAATTGTACATTACATGTAAATTAAAACACATCGCAGACATCATCATGTACAAATCATTGGCATCATAAAAAATCGAAACTGTATATATATATATATATGGCGTGACTGAAATGTTTGCATTACATCAAAAGGTATGTAGAAGAGCAAAATATTGGGCCTTTCCACCCATACAACATCGCCTGACAAGGCATACAAAACATGATCGCCGGAGAGACTCTGATCTCCCTGCACTACATTGTGCTGTGAGTAACACACTACTAGGCGCACTACATACCTCAACAGAGAATTGATATTCTCTGGTACTCCTACAATGTGTCGTTGCAGATGTAAAGGCACTTCCCCCCTCCGCAGAGGAGGGATTCCCATCGTAAGACCTTGGAGGTTCCTCTCAACCTCCCGGAGACCTACTGCTGGTACCACTGGATCTGCTATGACTGGGATGCCTCCACGAAGTCCTGGTACCAGTATATCAGTCGGCTGCACTGCTCCCTTGTCTGCATGTTGGAAACAATACAAAACTCTTTTACATACCCCCAAAAAATACATATACATCAAAAACTTAAAAACAAAAACTAGACAAGGTATGGCTCAATCTCTTACCTGACTCATTCCAGTCTTCCCCCGCGGGAAAAATCAAGTCCATGCTCCCGCGGAAGTCTACATCGGCGTAAGGGAAGTCCTCTATCCAAAGGAACTGTCGTCTCAGCCAGGCAAAGAAATCTCTAGTGAAATGGAACTTTGACTCTGAAACTAGCCTTGGAGACAGACTAGTCCACCTCTCCATCTGAGGTTCATCCACTGGTCGTACCGCCAGTGCTATCTGAGGCTGCATCTGAGGGATGCGCTCTAGGAAAAATGAGACTAAAAATGAGCCATAACCGAACTTCTTCTATCCAGTCCTGCACCGTGAGATCTGTTCCTTCACATTTCAAAGGAACGCTGCACTCCAGTTGGACAATGTTGGTTCCAAGCACTGAACACCGTAAGCCACCTATGATCTCGATGCCAGATGGGTGCTAGTGCTACCTGTCACACTGGTGATAGTGAATAATATACATCGGAGGGGAAAATATCAAATATCCTTGATAGGGATCCTGCCCCCTACCAACCTTGCTTCTGGGATGCAGTGGTGTGCCAGATACACGTCCACTTGTTCAGGTAACGCTCACTGCCCAGTGAAAGATATGGGGACCCCTCTTTTCGAGAGGCTGGTCAAAAAGTACACGTCCTCTAACTCAATGGTCAAAATTTGTGTGTCGACTCAGAACCCTTGTTCCGCAACGTCCCAGAGGCCAATCATATACTCGAGAAATATAATCTCTCTCTTCATTTTTTGTAACTTGAAGAACTTGAGCAAGCCACAAGCTCGCAAATCAGCCCGCATACGAGGACTCTGTAAAGCGACTAAGTCATCCATCTCATGTTCCCTCTCTTTCCATTCAATCATGATTGTCGAAGTTACCTACAAAACAAAAAATCAAGAAATTCGTTATTTCCATGTTTTGGCAATTTCGGCAATTTTCAAAAGCAATTTAAAACATGAAATAAGATGCCCACACCATGTAAAAGCAACCACTCACTATTTTAAACCACCACGCCCTCTAACATTTGTCAAATAATGATAAAAACGTTTAAAAAATGCAAAACGACTTTGGGGGTTGCGTGGGAATTTGGGCAGATGTTTTCATGAGTTCTTTTACTAAAAATGACCTGTCTAATTGATCACAAGAGCGTTGACATCCTAACCACCCTTCTCTAAAGAATTTTTTGTAAAAGAATCCCCCTTTTTCATTAATTTTTAAAAGAGGCCGATTTGGTTCCAATTGGGGCGACTTAGGGCTTCGTGTTTTAAAATAAATCATGCTATGAAAATGAATATGAAACCATGCAATTGAAAGAGTAAGAGATGGACACCTACCTAGTCCAAACGGCGAGCGAAATGGTGGATCGTAGCTCCGGCAGTGAGAAGAACAAGATTTGCTTCAAAACGAGATTCTCCACTACTCCAAAAATCCTTGCAAAATGAAATGGTAAATGAATTTTCAATCAATTGTTATTTATAAATTTTCATTTTTTATAAGGTATGGTCATTTTTGGGTTTCTCTAATGATGTAATGGCTTCACTAAACCCTGGTCTGTAGTTCTGGCATCGCAGGTTTCCTGGCAGTCTTGATGGATTATTCACCTTGTCGAACTTATGAGCATAGTCTTAGTTCGTTCTCGAGCTCGACAATATGAGAACGTAACCGGGTAAACTTTTATCTCTTTTTCGGACCCGTACGGATATGAACAAATGAAAAAGGAACCCCCCTAGAGTCTCCTTTAAACCCTTTTCAGACTCTCTAAATATGAAAATATTGTCGAGTGATCTTGCTTCCTTTCACACTCATTAAAAGGTCAGAAAGGGCGTCTTTCGAGCGATAGTTTAACCCTTTTTCGGTCTCGTTGGACTACTTTACGAAAAATGAATTGAGAGAGTTCTCTTTTAAGTGTTTTTCCAAACTCTATAATCCCAAAAAACCTTCGAGTTTTCTGTCTTTGGACTCGTTAAAGCACAGATTGATAGACCCATATGGGATCAAACCCTTATTTCTTCCGGTTCGTTAAACAAAGGAAGAGGAACTTACCGAAGGTGAGTTATATCGAGCATGTGTTATCCTCCTCGAGCTCATTAAATAAAAAAGAGGTACTCATCTATCTGGATGGGGAAAAAAATTGAAAGGAGCAAGCCAAGTAGTCTCTTGAGAACATCATCCAACACTTCTTAGAGTCTCCCTTGAACACGACACTTTGTCACTTTGCATACATCATAATCCGCTGAACCTCTGCACTGAGCCAATCCTCGAGACCCTTTCACTCCTTTGGGTCACCCGATGAAAGTCACAGTATCCACTACATAGTTTTGGTCTAGGTCATGTTTTGCTGTGGTGCCTCAGTGTTCAAGGGAAGTATCCTCCTCGAGAGTCAGCCATCCCAAATATCTTGCCTCAAAACCTGTGTCAATCCATGTCCATTTGATCTGCCAATTACATCTCCATGTCTGTTTCATGTCATTGATGGGGGATACATCAAGGCCCTCCCTCGATGAGTCTATTCCTATCAACTCCAACACATTATCTAGGAATCAGACTTAGAAACTAGTTAGTACTTTGGGACCTGCATGCCTCAATGGCATGCCTCCTCACATTCGACAGTAGGTTTACATCATTGACCTCTGATCGAATGATTCCATGAGTGTTTGACTTCAGCTCATCCATTCACATTCGCTGGAATGTACTAGGGTACCTTGGGAATCATTAACATTAATGGTGATCTCCCTCGCACTTGTTAACGGTTCACACCATTGACCGGTAATCAAGTGGCTTATGCCATGTTCGACGTCAAGACATCTATTCACATGGTCGGATTCGTACCATATTGGGATTGGTAAGAAGACCCTGGGTTGAGTCATCACTCTGATATATGCTTTGCCCAGGCTGCGAAGGAGTTTTTATTGGACAAGAACACATACACTGTCACATAGATCCACTTTGTATTGGTCGTGGCTATGTCTTGTCATCTCATAGATCCACTGTGTATTCTTCGTGGATACGATCAGTCCGAGTCATTAGAGTATTGATCCACATTGTATCTTCAGTGGCTATACCTTTTTTATCAATACAATTATGGATCCACAGTGTATTTTATGGAGGCCATATCCTCCTAAGTCTTGATCACCCAAGCATAGGTATGCCTGCCTTGGGTTTTGAAATATTTCATGATGTTTGTTGGGTGCTTGTGTGGAGCTTCTGTCAGGTTCTTCGAGTCTATACCCTTGCTTGGACGTCTACAAAGTATTTCAGTTATCAGTTGACATCTTCTAACTTCATACTTTGGGGGGCAATCTGTTACACGTCAAAATTGCTCAGCTGGATAAGTGTCACATGTTCCTCTCAATTGTCGTAAGTGTCACATCTTCCTTACAACTTTCGCAAGTGTCGTAAGTTGGTCACAAGTGTCGCAAATGATGTTTAAGCATACTTCCATGCCGACGACACTAAGGAGACACTTAAAACATCTCATGTTCTTGGTTTGAAGGAGAAGGACTGGTTTACTGAAGTCAAATAACTCTTGACACCTAAAGAGAGTCCTGAAACAAAGGTTCTGAGGGGGAGGGCTCCTCTATATCAGCTCTAGGAGCACTGGCGCTCCCCTACAATGCTTCAGGGAGTGTTATAACACTCCCCTTCCCCCTCTGAAGGAGCACTGCTCATTGAGAGCGCTGGCGCCCCTCCATATCTTAGCAGGGAATGCTACAACGCTTTGATGCCCCTCGTAAGGGAGCGCTGCCTAATTTGGGGTAGTAGTTGGCCCGTTGAGTAGAACAAGGCGATGATATTTCAATATTAGGAGGCAGTTGTGTTCAAATTCTTGGTTTCATCAAGAGATCCCTGATCTGAGGAGGAAGTTCCCAACTTGTTCTAAAGATAACTCAAGAGGTTAATTTCCTCTTAACCTATATAAGCAGACTCTATGATGGTGGAAAGGGGGAAGAACTTCTAGCATGAAACTTATGATCTTGGAGAAAACACGCAGTCATCCAAAGGAGAGGTTGTGGATCTTTCAGGGAAGGGTTAGACGAAAAGGACCAGACAACGTTGTCGCATTCGCATCTACGATTGTACGCACTGTTGTCATTATTCTCATTAATATGACATGCTTGGCCTGTTTCTTTCTAGTTTGTGTCTAATGTTACATGAACTTATAATTAATTGATAGATCTGTTTTCAAGCTAATATCAATAGAGTAGGAAGTGGTCGTATCTTGTTTTGTTCATAGGATCCAACGAGAAGCAAAGGATTGAAGTGCAACTAGGAGCGTGTAGGGACAAACGTCGATAAAGAGGTACTTTTGTCATCCTCCCTTCTCATGTGTTAGTTTAGATAGATTTGAAAGGAATTCAGTGACCATGTTAAGCATTTTCTGTCTAGAGTTAGGGTCAAGCTCTTAGAGGCGATCTACCTGTCCGCAAGGAGATTTTCCTACAACACCCTTGAACATAAGTTTTAAGGCCATCCCAAAAAAAATCCTTCTTGACTCTATGGCAGGTTTTCAAAAATCTAGAGTGCCCTCCTACTGGAGAGGTGTGAAATTCCAATAGTACCTTTTGTTTGAGTTTGGATTTATTACATAAATGTAAGCGATCTTTGTACAATAGTGAATCATTTTTCCATGTCAATGTATCTGACGCATTGGAATCCTGCTACAACCTTTGAATGAGAGTCCACATTTTTTCGTCATTATTCCATTCATCCCTTGCTTTTGTTATCCAATCGGGTTGGATGATCGAAATAGAAAAGAGAAAGGCCTCAACATCTTCATGCTTTCTTGAGAGTGCATATGCCACACCATTTTGCTTCCCTTTTTAATAGACGATTTCAAAATCATAACCCAATATCTTGGTTGCCCTTTTTTGTTGTTCTTCTGAAGATAGTCTTTGTTACAAGAAGTATTTAAGACTATCATGATCTATTTTGACCTTGAAGTGCCTACCAATTAGGTAAGGATGCCATTTCTTCAATGCTTGTAGTATTGCCATCATTCCCTTCTCATAAATGGGTTTGTGTAAGTCCTTTCCCTTGAGTGGTGGACTTTCAAAAGCCAGGGGCCTCCCTTCTTGCATTAGGACAACACCAATTGCATTTCCCGAGGCATCACATTCCACAATAAAGGTTTTTGTGAAGTCTGGAGTGGTCAAGACAAGATATTTTCACATCCCCTCTTTAAGTTGTTCAAAATCTTTAGTTGCCTCTAGAGTCCATGAAAATGCATCCTTCTTAGTTAGTGTCATTAAAGGTGTTTCTATTCTTCCATAGCTCCGAACAAACTTGCGGTAGTAACTTGTCAAACCCAAAAATCCTCTAGGATTCTTCAATGTTTTGGGAATCGGACTATGTTTTGGGAATCGTCCAGTCCATCATGGCCTTAATCTTATTAGGGTCTACCTTGACACCTTCATGAGATACAATATGACCCAAATACTCTACCTCTTTTACTCCGAAGAAACATTTGGATGGTTTTGCATATAGTTGTTGCTCCTTTAGTAGTTGTAGCACCTTGTCGGCATGTCGCACATGATCCTCCCAAGATTTGCTATAGATTAGTATATCATCAAAAAATACTAACAAAAATTTTTGAAGGAAGGGCTTGAAAATGGAATTCATCAACCCTTGGAATGTGGAAGATGCACTTGTAAGGCCAAAAGGCATGACCAAAAATTCATAATGGCCTTCATGAGTTCGGAATGCTATTTTTGGGATAATTCTTCCTTCATTCTGATGTGATGATACCCTGAAAAAGGATCCAATTTTTTGAAATAGATTTCTCGATGTAGTTCATCTAACAATTCATCAATGATGGGAATGGGAAACTTATCTTCAATAGTGATCCTTTTGAGCTCTCTATAATCTAGGCACATACGCCATGAACTATCTTTCTTGAATACCATTACCATTGGTGCAGAGTACGAACTTTGGCTAGGTCTAATAATGCCAACCTCTAACATTTCTTCAACAATGCACTCAATATCACTCTTCTGGGCGTAAGGGTATCTGTATGGCCTGATGTTAGGAGGAACACTCCCAGGAATTAGGTGAATTTCATGAAAATGATTTCGAGTGGGTGGAATACCTTTGGGAATATCTTCAAATACTTTGGAATTCTTATCAATGATCCTTTGGAGATATTGAGGAATATATGGCTTAGATGTTTGAACATCTAGTGAGCATAGTTGTGCAATAACGCCTTGATGCCCCTTTTTCAATAATTTTGTAATGTCATTAGAGCTTATCAACTTACTAAGTTTCCCTGTGATACCTCTTAACTTAATTTCTTCTCCTTCCAATGAAAATTTCATGAAAAGTTGTTGAAAAGTAAAAGCCATTGTTCCTAATGATTGTAACCATTGGATTCCTAGTACAACATCTGCTCCACCCATGGGTATAGAAATCATTGGACTATTCATTACATATTCCCCCATAGTAAGATTGATATTATTGCATTTTCCTAAGCAATTGATAGTCCCTCCATCTGCAATCATTACTTGAAACTCTGGTGCTGGATATACAAAGCAATTGAGAGCTTTGGCTAATTTATAGTGAATGAAATTATGAGTACTACTAGAATCAATTAGGACTATTACCTTTTTCATTTTTATGCATCCTTTGATCTGGAGGGTTTGAGGAGTGTTAATTCCATCCAATGCATTACACGATATCATGGGAGTCAAATCTTCAGATGAAATTGCTTCTACGTTTTCATCTTGAGATGGTTCTTGTTCTTGTTCTTCTTCCTCTTCACAATCTATGTAGAATAATTTCTTCTCACCACACTTATGTCCCTTACTGTACTTATTGTCACAATTAAAGCATAA
>ML778150.1:353481-364582 GCA_009831015.1 Picea engelmannii
TTGGTGAACTTTTTAGAAAAACATGTTCAAACAACTGAAGCAGATAAAGAAAGTTTTTCTACTCAGAGTTAAAACTTTGTAAATATTTCTATTTTTAGTATTTTGTAATAAATTATAAACGGTTGACATTAGTCTATTGCAACTGAGAAATTAGGAAGTTGGTTAGTTACCAACGGAAATTTTGGACAAAAATGTATAAATATAATTTCGTGAGGCTGAAACAGGGCTTCAGAAATTTTGGGGGAAAAAGACCATTTTGTACGATCAACTTTAAAGTTTATCAGAATATCATTCACAAGAAGATTCTGGATCTTGTCATTCAGTGACTATGTTTCTATCCTTCTCTAGTTTCATTTGTTAAATCTTCTTCTTAATGTGTATTTCTAGCAAGTGAATCAATTTGGAATTATATGCAATTATTGTTTATAGTATCAAATTGGTTTGGATGTCGAATGTGTTACAGTTTTTCCTCTGGAATTATTTCGATAATTTTAAGACCTGTAACCTTCTGTTCCTTAATATTTTCTTTTGTTAGAAAACCTGCGTTCATTTCTTTATTGTAATGGAAATATAAGATTCTTTCCATATTAAAGCCTTATATTTCTCTGTGTCATGTTTCATTGTTTACAATTTCATAATTGTCACTGAACCAGGAAACGACCTTACTTGTGTCTTCTTTTTTTGTTTTAAGTTTTAAAGTTGTTTTATCAATATCTTACCTGAATGTCTGAAGTAACCAATTTATAAAAGACCCTTTTATAAAAATATAAAAAAAATCAATCACCCATGACAGTCCCTAACGGAAGACAACCAAACGTAGAACCCGGTTTACAAGATCAAACCAGCATTGCATTGAACCTATTTAACACCATCTTACAAACTGAAACAAATAGAACCGAGTTAGAGCGATCATGGGCAGCGATTGAACATGACATAACCATCCAATAACAAAGGGAAGAAAGACAGAGACAGTTGAGAAACTGAATTTGATCTATTCTTCTTTGTTTCTTTGCTTTAAAAGTATTATCATATTTGGATGCCTAGACGGTGTGTTTTATAGCCTTAAAACACAAACTCTGGAACAACACTAGGTATGAAACTTAATTTTATGTATTTCTCTAATATTTATTCTCTGCAATGCCATAGGTCTGATCAAAATTGGATGTGCCAAGTGGAATTTATGGTAACTTCCCCACAACTTGTCGATTTTTGGCCTTTGTAGGAGATCTCACTTGTACAGTGTGACCCATAAAGAATAATTGATATAAAATTATGAAACTAGTACCCAAAATACTACAGACTATCCAAGATCTAATGAAACTAGTCCCACTCAATTTGGATACTCTAGGAAGAAGTTATTATTGTTTTACCTGTAACACCTTCTTGAGACTAGACAATAGGACTAGTCAGATACCCTATCTTACACAGGGTGTATCTACAAATTTAAGATGACCCAAAAGCTGAAAATTTTACTACAGATACCTTACTAATTTCTATCAATACCCTCCAGATTTCAGAGTCTGAAATATTACATAAATATTTTTGTTGCGAAAATTTCGCAATGACTCATTTCAGGATGATTCCAGAACCCTATCTTGTACAGGTTGTATGTCCGAATGTATAAGGTCTCAGGAGCTGAAATTTTACCCCAACGTACCTTGATCCATATAATAAGTATCCTCCAAGTCGTTCCTTCTGAAATTTTGTATAAAACAAGTTATAGATAAAATGCCAAGGTGTCTCAAATGTAGCAGGGAAACCCCAAGACCTTGAGCTCTGATACCATATGTTAAGAGCCAAATATCAATATAGCATAGAAAAACCTCATAAAAAGTACTCAACGCATTGAAAAAGAGATAATCATAGATAATAAGCCTCTTCGAGGGGGAAACCTCCTTTTACCCCACTTAAATGTTCATGTACAAGATGATTCCAAATGAAAATGTCTCCTTGGTATATATAAAATACTAGGAGGTATAATTACAACTAATGGAATAAAGCCGACATAAATAAAATAACATTATTAATGTAATATGTCCCAATTAAGGGGTAATGAGTCAATATTAGGGCTTAACATTTACGTGACCTATTCAAGGTCAGCCAATGTATGTACACGACTGTCACCAGCGTATGCATCAGTAAATGACTTACTTGAGCTTCCCTTCGGTCTTTCATCCTGTTTTGGATGCTCTGTCTTCTTCACCCACTTATGTAGATGACCCTTCTCCTCAGAACTTGATCTTTGAGCATCCATCCTTTCAAAGATGTATCCCTTTCTTACTTCATTCCTTCTTCTAGCCATTCTATGTGAAGTCCTCATCATGGACATTTGTCTTTTGTTCCAGTGCTCTTCGGATTTGTGGCCAAATCCACTATAGTTGTAGCATCTCATGGAGTTACAATGAACAACAATATGTCATACTTGATCACACCTCCAACACTTTGTGATGTTATAGAATCTTCCATTGTATCTCCTTTCATAAGATTTACATTCAAAAGCTTTGTGACCATATCCATTATATGAATAACAATAACCATAAAAAATACTTTCATACCTTTGCTTGGGTTTCCCCTCTATAGATTCTTGATGTCTTGCTTGCTTTGTTCTTTTGAAATTTTCCTTGCTTTGTATAGATTGTTGCTTTGCAACATTGTCTTCCTTCTTTGATGGACTTACCTCATGCTTCTTTGAGTTGGTTTCTTCAACATCTGTATCTTCTCCTTTGTATCCAAGACCTGATTTATCACATGATGATCTTTGACTTTCTAGGATCTCATCCACGATTCGTGAGCTATTCAAGGATTTGTTTGACTTTTCCACCTTGTTTATAAGGACAACAATTTCAGCTTCTAACTTACAACATGATTCTTCCTTTTCATTTAATTGAATCTACCTTCATATCTTAAGTATTTCCATTTCTTCTTTTTCTTATAGTTTAGTCTTAGAACTCTCTTATTTTTCTTTGAGCATTCCCTTTAACTTCAAGATGTACCTTTGACTCCTCCTAAGAAACTTCTTAGTGTTATCGAAAAGATAGTTATAGTGTGTATAAAAATGATCACTTCTATATCTATATAAACCCTCTTCAATTTCCTTTTGAAGTTCTAATAGATTTTCTTATATTCTTTACATGGGATAACTATCATCAAACTTTACACAAATCGTTTCTAGATCATCTTCTTCGCTTGAGAAAAATTCAACATGATCACTTTTTGAATCATTTCAATCAAGAGTCTTTGGGGATTCTTTACCTTCAATATCTTCCTTCTTTCCAACACATAATTCTCTTCCATCATTTGAAATGTCTTCAAGATCTTCCTTTGTGCTATCATCACTTGACTCTTTTTCTTCACTTGATATGTTTTCAAAACCACATTTACAAATAATGCATTTAGGATTTTTTGATGACTCTTTACCTTTGATGATCTTGATGGAGTGGTCTTCAATTTATTCCTTCTCCTTCTTGCTCTAATATGTCTCTTCTAGCTTTAGCCATATATCCTTGGTAGAAGTGCATTGCCCCATGCTCTCTTTGATAGGGTTTTAGAGTCCACTAAGAATGGTCTTGAGAGCCAATGTGTAATTCTTCTTTCCTTCCCTTTGAGATGCAAACTTTGACGTGTTATTCAACGGAACTGATCCACCAATGGTTGCCTTCCATATTGTTGCTCCCATTGTCTTCAAATGTAATATCATCTCTATTCTCCAAGTAGAATAGTTTTCCTCATCAAGGATTGGAACTTCATCATTCATTTATGTGTCTATGGATCTCCTTCAAGATTGTTAAGGCTTGTAGTAAAAGCCCGCTCTGATACAAATTGTTGGACACACCTAGCACACTTAGAGGGGGGTGTGAATGAGTGTGGGGCTCTTTTTCCCAAAACTTCCCTCTTACAAAAAAATCCTTAACTAAAATTCAAAATTTACTCATTACCCATTGCTGCCATTTATAACCAGTTAGATGTGAACATATATCATCAGCATATATCAAAAATATATCAACAAAAAGTCATCATCACAAGGAACACAAAGAACACAAGATGTATGTACAATTTTTCTTTTTATTATGGAAAACAATCCAAGGGTTTATCAACAACAACTGAATAGAGTACAAATCTACAAGAGCACCAACTCTATAATGCAAGACTCATCTTACACCCTTAGCACCAACTGAGATGAGGCAATAATCCTCAACAGATGTCAATCTGTCAACTGGAATGTGACCTGTCAGTAGTGTAGCCAGCGTGTGTACACACCCTGGGTCACTACAACCTGCATATGCACATGGCCAGTGTATACAATAGCCTATGTATACCTTCTTAGTTGTTAGGGATTGTACTTCAAGATCAATTCAGACTCTCTACAATCAATATATCATTTTCTTATGTTTTTTACTGTCCAATCTTACCACCAGCCAGTCATAACATCTACAAGCTATCCAATATCTTGCTCATGCTCCACAACGAATTAATATGAATGCTATCTCAATCATGTATAAGCAACTAGTATACCATAGAAATCATGTTACCACTGAATTAAAAGAGTGTTGCTCACTCCATCAACCAAATCAACCAAACTGAACAACATCATAGAAGCCATACCAAGAATGCCTTAAGAATTCACATCACATCAAACAATAGTATCCATAAAGACAATAATGTAATAATACCAGTGTCTCAGTGATAGATCTGAGCCCATAGAATGCAAATCTGGAAACTACCTAACCATCCAAGAGCTTGGCACCAGCTGAAACACAAGTCTTCACCATTCTATCCACTATACGCTCCCTATCCTAATACATCCCACATACATACTCATCCTATACATAGCCAGCCCAGAAAGACCTCAATGTATATGCACCCTATACATAGAAAACCTACGTATGCATCATCAACTTAGGTTTCTGAAGCTCAGATAATTGTTTCGTCAAGATCTCCCACATTGCCGAAACTTTGATGTGTCCATGAGATCCTCCTCTCGCTCTATTACTCATAATAGATCAGCAATCATGCTCAAGAGATTCACACCAATCAGAAGCTCTCAGAAGAATCTCTATATCAATAGTCCAAAAGATATTCACAAGAATCTCTCCATTGATCCACAAAAAGGATGATCTACAAGAGACCATATCTATCTTATTTATACTTTCATCCTCTAGGTCACTTAACCCATTTCTAGGTCACCGAACCTATTTTCCCTATTTTAGGGTTAACCACTTTCGATAAATAGAGAGTTCTCTAATACATTATCATTTAAATATTCCTTCTTGATTTTTTCACTTTACTTTATCATTTCAATAATGATTTCTTCTTTTAGGGAACTTTTATATCTTGACCATTTGGGGCTTCAAGCCAACACATGGGGGTCCTTCATCTTTGTAGGGCCATAACTCTCAAAACTATGAGGATTTATGTGACATTCCACATACCACCAGAAATGGCATGACAAGCACTATCCATCTAGGATAGTTTCACCAACAACTTCATTGATCTTCATCTCATTATTCCACATACAAGCATGGGTCCTCCAACCATTCTTCTAGGATAACTCGGTCTGCAAAGCGTCTTCTCGTGAGGGATTTCACCATAAGGGGACCACTTTGGAGTTCATCCATTTTTGCACCTTATCAATCATGGTAAGACAATAATGAGTCATCTATGCATAAATCCACCGCTGCATCATATACATGAACTATGCATAATGTATCAATGACAACTCATTGATCCATCTTCATCATATCAATGACAACTCATTGATCCATCTTCATCAATTGGTTTCCACTTGACATCTATCATTCTCATCAAGGAAAATACATATAAATCAATCATCAATCAATGAATCCTATCAAACAATCCATGACTGGACATCAATCAATGACATCAATCAATCAAACTGTTGGCATCAATGACAACATGATTCAACAATATTCCCCTTTTGCATTGATGGAAATACCAACATTGATGTCAACACCAATTACCAATTATTGATGTAAATACATAGATAAGGAATGTTCTACATCAATAGTCAATGTGACTGTCTCTCCACATCATTTTTTCCCCATCAATAGACATCAATCACATCAATGTGATTATCTGATCCACGGGATCAAATTTTGCTCAAAAATTCAAAGTGATCGGAATCACTTCAAATTGAACGGGAGTGTAGGCCTCATCGTCATGAACCCAACACAACTCATTTGGATTCAAACGAACATCAGGAGAGAGACATATCACCTTATGTTCAAAACGATAAACAAGCAAAAAAAAGGGATGCTGACTGTATAGTATGTACGGTCCATACGAATGATGACGTGGCAGTCCATACGATGCATGGAAGGACCGGACGACAGGTGGCAGATCTGAGTGGTGAACAATTGGCAGTTGGGTGGATGAATAGTCTGCTGACAGGTGGCATTTTCTGTCCAATGGTTTGGTGCCACGTGGCCCAGTCGTGGGCTGCCACATGGCACCTTGTTATTGGTTGTTGGTTTAAAATTTATGGAGTCTATGGGGATCGAACCCTGGACCTCCCCACCAGTCCAAACCTTTGCAAAGTCTGCACTGCCAACATACCACATTATATTGCTTGTTATATATATGGTTTTGAATATATTTAAATTCGAGTTGTTTAATAGTTGGCGCGGAGGTCCGTGTTGGGGCTTAGCCCCAGCCCCCAGTCACATATAACGTTACCATATGACCCGTGGTCACACCGTATGTGTGCTCATTTTGTATTGTGGTTCAAACAGTTACAACCAATGACCCGCCACTTGTCCATTATCCATTTTCTTTTGGAAACAGTGCCCATTTTTGGATTTGCGCGTGGTCACATGGGCCACATGACCTAGACCTTGGCGGTTAGGGGTTAGGTGTGCCCATAACCGTCCTATAGTTCGCATCAGTTGTGTGATTGCACCTGGTGTTGGGTTTTTCCACATAAGGGCTAGGTTGAGGCAACAAGGGTGCATTTTGGTGATCCAGAGACAACAAGTTTGAAGGGGAACTTCCAGGAAGCCTATCTTCTTCAATTTTTGGCGAAACGAGGTGCCGAAAAAGCCTAGCTAGGGGTTTTTGGACATTATGGAGCCATTGGAGCCATCTATTTGGAGTTTTGAGCATTGTAAATCACATTTTTTTATCACTTTGAGCAAATAATACAAAAGATCCATTGGAAGATGGACCAGGAGATGTAGCCCAAGAGAGGGGTGAACTCCTTTGTAATTTCCTGCGTTATGTGTTTTATGTTCACTGTTTATTGTTGTTGTTTATATGCATATTGAATGAGTAATTTCCATAAAAGTTTTGATGCAAATTGATCCATTTGCATTTTAACACATAAAATTAAACTTGCAAATATTTTCAAGAATACAAGTCTTCTTCATTTTTAGATAAAGTTGGTATCAGAGCATAGGTTTTTGAAAACTTGATTATTTGCAAGTGTTTTGTTTTCTGATGCTCACAAGGTTGAAACTCACAAGAGGAGAAGGTCAACTTGTAGATCCAAGTTCTCATCCTTCAAGAAGGAAGATTATATCTTCACTGCAAGTTTCAAGGAGGCATTCACCAAGTATGGCTCATGAAGAGAGTCATGAACATATTCCTACAGAAGATGAAGATCTCAAAAAGGTTGTCATGGAAATGAGAGAAATGATGAAAATCTTGATGGAAAGGAATACAAGGTTGCAAGGTGAACGCTACAACCCTTCAAAGCACAAGGGAGACAGTGGTGATAAAAATCCAAATGGAAATGGAGGGAATGGTGCTTCTCCACCACCCTCACCTCCATCTTCTTCTTCTTCTTCTACTAGTTCAATACCTCTTCCAAATTATCCAAAAGGACATTGTAAAACTCCTTCACAAATTCCATTGTTAAATCTTGATATTAAATTCGAATTTCCAATGTACAATGGAGAGGTAAATGCTAAGAAATTAGATAATTGGATTCGTCAGATTGAGGTGTATTGTAGGATACAAAAAAATCAAGATTATGAAACTAAGATTCATCTTGCTTCTTTAATATTGGATAGTGCAACACTCATTTGGTGGGAATCCAAGACTCAGGAGGACATGAAGAAACATGGTAAAATTTTAACCTCTTGGAATGATTTTATTGTTGCAATTAAAAGACAATTTTACCCATTGGCATATATGCAAAAAGCTACTATGGATTGGAAATTTTTTAGACAAGCTAAAGGACAAAATGTGCAAAGCTTTACTCAAGAATTTAGGAGAAGAGATTTGGTTTTGGGATTAGATTTGTCTTCTCAAGAAACTTTACTGAAATACATTGGAGCTTTACATAGTTATTTTAGACATATAATACTCATGTTTAATCCTTCAAATCTAGATGAAGTTTGTGTTCAGGCCACTCATTTGGAAGAAAGAGGAAGGAATGAAACTCATGAGGGTAACAAGAAGCCTTTCAGCCATGGAGACAAAAGAAAGAGTAAGTTCAAGGGAAATGGAAAAAATAATGATGTTGTTAAGAAAGAGGGAGAAAAGTTCACATGCAAACATTGTTCAAAAGATGGCAATGATGAAGACCATTGTTGGAAACTTCATCCTGAAAGAAGACCCAAAATGTTTGACAATAAAGGGAAGTCAAAGACTATTGCAACCATACAACATGATTTAGGTTCTGATTCAGGTGATGAAACAAAGATCATAGCCATGGGTTATCAAGGTAATGGTTCTATTGCAAGTACTAGTTCTTCAAGTAACAATAATATCAATGTAACTCGACAAGAAAAAGAGAGAATTGAACTTTTTCACATAAGGGTTATTTCAAAGAATACCAAAATAGATACTCTATTTGATATTGGATCTCAAGCAAACCTTATATCTGAATACACTGTTAAGAAATTAAAATTGTGATGCAGGAGCATCTAAAGCGAGCCAACGCAGAGATAAAAGACAGCTGGAAAAGCACCCAACGCAAATTTTGAAAATGTCTTGAAACATTAATGAGATCATTAAATGAAGGGGACACTTGTATAATGTAAAAGGACCTTGAGAGATCTTCTCTCATCCTTAGTAGGTAGAAGGCATTTATAATAGTTAATGCAAGTAGATAGAAATTAATGCATAGATTAGACAGTTTAGAATGAAAGAGGGAAATGGGATATAGAAACCCTCATTGTGTATTGTAGAAGAATGTCAATTGAGAGAATAGAGCATAGAAGAGAAGAAGCAGAGAGTTGTATAGATGAATTCCATGTACATAAGTTCTGGATTAATACAAAAGGGGCTTTGATTCAGACTCATGGTGTTCAAATATTCTCTGTGTATGCACTATTGAATGTTGTGCTCATGAATGTTTTACTCTTTCTGTCATTCATTTGTTGTTTATGCTATGTGTGTATGATTTCTTGTTAAATGTTTGAAATCTGAGAGAGAGAGTAAGGGAAATGAGTTTCAGTTGTTTCTCTATCTGAGAAAGATTTCTTGCAAGGAGTGCAGTTGAATTGTCCGCAAGGAGTGCATTGACAAAGGATTCATAGGTTTGTCTCTGAAAGCTCAGATAAGATAGATTTTGTTCTCATTATCTCGGAAGTGCAGCTAAGCACAGGAGACGTGCAAGGTGTGCGTAGGCCAAGTAGAGTTCAGGTTTTGTAGCCCGAATGAAGTGTTGAGAGACTGTTGTTGTAGGGAGTGTGCGGAGTCGAAGGACTTCAATCCTTTGAAGTAATTGAAGGATTTGCCGCAAGGAGTGCATGTAGGATTCTTCTTTAAGACTCAGAGTTAGAGAAAGTTTAGGAAGGATAAAGCCTTCGAAACTATCGAAGATAAGCACAGGAAGTTTGTTCATTGGAGCATTGAGAAGGCGTCGCAAGTTTGTGTCGCAGGCGGTTAAGTACCATGAAAAATACTTTGGTAAAAGGTTGCAGAAGTCCTTGAGAAGGAAGGAGAACAGATGATCGAAATTCTTCGTGGAGAATCCGTGAAGTCCCGTGAGCTGTTAGATCTCACGGAGTAGCAGGGGAGTCACAGCGAGTATTTTCAAAGGGTTCAAGCTCAGGAGAGACAGAACCGTAGATTCAAGCCAACAAGGTCTGTTGGATTTGCCCGACGATTTCCATTTCGGGATTTCGGGAAATAGAAAGTCAGGATTTCGGGGTTCATGGAGCAGAGTTGCATGACATCGTAACTCGTGAACTCACAAAAGCTGAATAGACGAAATTAACATCAGGATTTGGGAATTCGGGGTTTGCGTCGACAGGAGATTTTGGTATCGAGAGTCTCGAACTTCCGATATGCAAAAAACGCGTTGACCGTTGGATCAAGCGGGGAATCATAGTTGTTGATTTCTTTTGGTGACTGAACATCGAAGTTCGGTAATTCAGGTTTCGAGGGTCTGAGGAATAAGACACTTGATTACAGGATTTGCGAAATCGCGAAGTCCGATCTGCCGAAGTATAAAGGGGTCAAATTCCTCATGGTTGTTTGTGGGTGCAGATTTCCTGAAAGGGAAATAGAAGAGCAAGTGTTGAGAGCTCTTCGGGCCAGTGGAAGAGGAAATATCTTGTGTGCATGGACTTCAAACCTACAGGTTGGGAGGGCTACGTCAAATTGGAAACAATTCCACATCCTAAGCCATACCCTCTTGGTTGGATATGTGATAATGCTAAATTACAGGTGACAAGAAGGTGTAAACTTAGGTTTTCTATCACTGCAAATTTTATTGATGAGGTAGAGATTGATGTTATTCCTGTGGATATATGTGGTATTGTGTTGGGGAACCCATATTTATATGATAGAAAAGGTATTTTTCATCATCATGAGAATAAGTATCACTTGTTTAAGAATGGAGTTGAGTACATTGTTAGAGCTCATACAAAGAAGATGAATTTATCGCTTGTAAATGCAGGACAAATGAAGAAATTAGTCAATGCTAGCAAGAATTTTGTTCTCTTAATGATTAAACCCAAAGATGATATTGAAAACGAAGTTTTCCAAGATTGTGATGCAAAGTTGAAATCTGATCTATATGAGGTTGTTAATCAATATGATGAGATGTTTAAAGAACCAAAGGGATTACCTCCAAAAAGGGGTATCCAACATGAAATTCAATTGCAACAAGATTGTCCTCTTCCAAACATTG
>ML778150.1:365826-378518 GCA_009831015.1 Picea engelmannii
GTTGAGGAATTGGATTACCATGTGCATGATAATCTTTTGTATCATCTTGGCAAGCTATGTATTCCACAGGGTGAAAGAATCAACATAATAAGAGAAGCCCATTCTTCTCTTATTGCTGGTCATTTTGGTGTAGGCAAGACAGTAACTAATTTGCAAAGGTACTGCTATTGGCCTAAAATGAATGAAAGTGTTTCGAGATATGTTCGAGGATGTTTGTTATGTGCCACAAGAAAACATAGCAATCGAAAGTTGGGTTTGTATACTCCACTTCCGGTTCCTTCTCATCCTTGGGAAAGTATTTCTATGGACTTTGTAGGAGGTCTACCTATGTCTAATCGAAATCATGATTATCTTTATGTTGTGGTTGATCGATTTAGAAAAATGTGTATTTTGATGCCTTGAAAGAAGTAGGTTATAGCTGAGCAAATGGCACAAATGTTCTTTCAAAATGTTTGGGTGCATTTTGGATTTCCTAAATCCATTATTTCTGATCGAGATTCTCAATTTGTTGGAAGTTTTTGGTCGAATTTATGGGCACTCATGGACACCAAACTGAAAAAGAGCACAACTTTTCATCCACAAACTGATGGTCAGACAGAAGTGGTAAATAGAACAATGGTGCATCTTCTTCATGGTTATTGCAGCAAGCATCCTAAACTTTGGGATGAGCATTTACACTACATTCATCATGCTTACAATCGAGCTAAGCACTCTTCAAATCAAACGTTGCCATTTGAAGCATGTTTTGGCTATTTTCACAAATATCCTTTAGATTTTGTCTTTGGGAAGGATATTGCTATTGATGGTCAATATGACATTGATAGGGAAAAAACGTTCATTGAACAAATTCATTCGATACATCAAATGGTACAAGAGCAGTTGGAAAAGAGTCAAGACAAGTACAAAACGAGACATGAAAAGCATCGTGTTGATCACAGTTTTCAAGTTGGAGATGAAGTTTGGATTTACATTAGTAAGGAGAGGCTTAAAGGAGAAGGTAAAAAATTGAAGCCAATTCGATATGGTCCTTTTAAGATTATTGACAAGATTGGTAACAATGCCTTCCATTTAGATTTGCCTCCTTATATGCAAATGTATGCAGTTGTTAATGTTGAGAATTTGAAATTGTATGAGCCTCCTTTGATTGATGATCAAGGAGAGAATGTTCATATTCCTTCTATAGATGATTTTTCCCCAGAATATCTTATAGAACTGCATGAAGACACAATCCTTGATAGCAGAATGCGAACTTCAAAACGAGGAAATGTGGAGTATCTTTGAGTTCGTCTTAAAGGTACAAATCCAAGCAAATCCAAGTGGATTGAGGTTGGAAAGGTGAGGGATCTATACCCTCATCTTAAAATAGACTGAAAATAGTCTTTTGGAGGTCCAAAAGCTTTCGAATGGGGAGGTGTGATCCAGGGGATCAAATTTTTCTCAAAAATTCAAAGTGATTGAAATTGCTTAAAATCGAATGAGAGTGCAGGCCTCATCGTCGTGAACTCAATGCAACTCATTTGGGTTCAAACGGACGTCGAGAGAGAGAGATATCATGTTCTGTTCAAAATGACAAATAGGCAAAAAAAAGGGATGTTGACTGTACAGTCCGTACAGTCCATACGGATGCTAACATGGAAGTTCGTACGATGTGTGACAAGACCATACGACAGGTGACAGAGCTGAGTGGTGGACAATTGGCAGTTAGGTGGACTAATAGTCTGCTGACACGTGGCATTTTCTGTCCAATGGTTTGGTGCCACGTGGAACCTTGTTATTGGTTGTTGGTTTAAAATTTATGGAGTCCGTGTGGATCGAACCACGGACTTCCCCACCAGTCCAAACCTTTGAAAAGTCCACACTACCAACATACCACATTGTATTGCTTGTTATATATATGGTTTTGAATATATTTAAATTCAAGTTGTTTAATAGTTGGCACGGGGGTCTGGGCTGGGGTTTGGCCCTAGCCCCCGATCGCATATAACGTTACCATATGACCTGTGGTCACACCGTATGTGCACACATTTTGTATTGTGGTTCAAATGGTTACAACCAATGACCCGCCACTTGTCCATTATCCATTTTCTTTTGGAAACAGAGCCCATTTTTGGATTTGTGCGTGGTCACATGGGCCACATGACCTAGACATTGGTGGTTAGGGGTTAGGTGCACCCATAACCATCCTATTGTTCACACCAGTTGTGCGGTTGTGCCCGATGCTGGTTTTTTCCACATAAATGCACGTGGGGTCTAGGTTGAGGCAACAAGGGTGCATTTTGGTGATCCAGAGACAACAAGTTTGAAGGGGAACTTCCAGGAAGCCTATCTTCTTCAATTTTTGGCCAAACGAGGTGTCGAAAAATCCCATCTAGGGGTTTTTGGATGTTCTGGAGCCATTGAATCCATCTATTTGTCATTTTGAGCATTGTAAAGAACATTTTTTAGCACTTTGAGAAAATAATACAAAAGATCCATTGGAAGCTGGACCAGGAGATGTAGTTGAAGAGAGGGGTGAAATCCTTTAGCATTTGCTGTGTTATGTGTTTTCTGTTCACTATTTATTGTTGTTGTTTATACGCATCTTAACTGAGTAATTTCCATAAAAGTTGTGTTGCAAATTGATCTATTTTCATTTTAACACATAAAATTAAACTTGCAAATATTTTCAAGAATACAAGTCTTCTTCATTTTTAGATCATTATCTCTCCCCCTTGGACATCAATGGAAAAGGTCCATTTCATCTTGGGGCTGCTCCCCCTATCTTGTTGCTGCCAAATAATCTCTCCCCTTTTGAACCAGGGATATCAATTCGATGTAATTCTTAAAATACATTTCTCATGCTCCGTCTATGACGATCGCTCCCCCTGGAATCATGTCGTTGGGTTCTTTCTTGAAACATAGGGCTCTTTCCAAGGTATGCATCTGATAAATATATCCTCTTATAATCATGGGAAGAAGAATGACTACCCCTATGGGTATGTCTCCCCCTATCTTATCTGCAATATCAACAATATGCTACCATATAATGATCCTTGGACCTATCCATATATCAACCTTGTTCCATACCATACATCATGAAGTAAACGATTAACCAAATACATCATGTGACAAAATGTGTGCTCAACATGCACAACTCCTCTGTTCAACAACCATGTACATTAACTACATGTCTCAATATGTAGCACAGCCACATGCAAAATGCATGCACCATGATATCCAACATGATCCAACAATAGGGCTCTTTTATCATATACCACCAATAGTACATCATAGGATATATTAATGAAACTTCAATTATGTACCATCCATGTACTCCATCATCCAATAGATGAGCATTTGATCAGCATCAATCCATACTCATGTGTTAGTGACATGCACCCAAGATTTATTTTATATCACAACCTTGTGTGATCTAACTTAGAACCATGAAAACCTACAACAAACAGTGCCAGAACCAACAATAAACAATGTCAAACCCTGCAACATAGATTTATACAATCTCATCAAGCTACAACTCATGTGCATTTCCTTTTTCCCAAGGCTTTATCACATATACACGGCCTACTGCACAACAAACAACATATGTATGCAACCTTTTCAAGGTCAGCCATCGTATGTATGTGAATGTCACCACTGTCACCCATGTATGCCTCAGTAGATGACTTACTTGAGCTTCCCTTCAGTCTTTCATCCTATTCTAGCTACTCTGTCTTCTTCACCCACTTCTGTAGATGACCCTTCTCCTCATAACTTGAGCTCTGAGCATCCATAATTTCAAAAATGTCTCCCTTTCTTACTTCGTTCCTTCTTCTAGCCATGCTATTCTCATCATGTAAATTCTACTTGTGTTCCAGAACTCTTGGGATTTGTGGCCAAATCCACTACAACTGTAGAATCTCATGAAGTTATAGTGAACAACAATGTGTCCTACTTGATCACATCTCCAACACTTTGTGATGTTATAGAATCTTCCATTGTATCTCCTTTCATAAGATCTACATTCAAAATATTTGTGACCATATCCATCACATGAATAACAGTACCCATGAAAAATACTTTCATACCTTTGCTTGAGTGTCCCAAGAATAGCTTCTTGATGTCTTCCTTTCTTTGTTATTTTGAAATTTTCCTTTCTTTGTATAGATGGTTGCTTTGAAACATTGGATTCCTTCTTTGATGGACTTACCTCATGCTTCTTTGAGGTGATTTCTTCAGCATGTGTATCTTCTTCTTTGTATCCAAGACCTGATTTATCACATGATGATCTTTGACTTTCCAAGATCTCATCCAAGATTCGTGAGCTATTCAAGAATTTGTTTGACTTTTCCACCTTCTTTTTAAGGACAACAATTTCACCTTCTAACTTACAACATGACTCGTCCTTTTCACTTAATTGAATCTTCAATAGTTGCTCTATTCTTTTGGCTTCTTCAATTTGGGTTTTGAGATGGACAATGGTTTCAAAACGTTTGTTAATCTCATCATCTACCTTCATATCTTCTTTTTCATTCTTAACTCTTGAGATTTATTCTTTTTCTTCTAGTTTAGTCTTAGAACTCTCTTATTGTTATTTGAGCATTCCCTTTAACTTCAAGATGTACCTTTGACTCCTCCTAAGAAAATTCTTAGCGTTATCTGAAATATAGTTATAGTGTGTATAAAAATGATCACTTATATATCTATATAAACCCTCTTCAATTTCCTTTTGAAGTTCTAATAGATTTTCTTCTATTCTTTCCATGGGATAACTATCATCAAACTTTACACAAACTATTTCTAGATCATCTTCTTCACTTGAGAAAAAATCAACATCATTACATTTTGAATCATCACAATCAAGAGTCTTTGGAGATTCTTTACCTTCAATATCTTCCTTCTTGCCAACACATGATTCTTTTACTTCACTCTTAATGTCTTCAAGATCTTGCTTTGTGCTATCATCGCTTGACTCTTTTTCTTCACTTGAAATGTTTTCAAAATCACATTTAGAAATAAGCCATTCAAGAGTTTTTGACGATTCTTTACCTTTGATGATCTTGATGGAGTGGTCTTCAAATTCTTTCTTCTCCTTCCTGCTTTGATATGTCTCTTCTAGATTTAGCCATAGATCCTTGGCAGAAGTGCATTGTCTCATTCTCTCTTTGATAGGGATTGAGAGTCCAGCAAGAATGGTCTTGAGATCCAATGCATCATTCTTCTTCACCTCCCTTTGAGCTCCAAACTTTGACTTGTTATTCAACGGAATTGATCCACCAATGGATGCCTTCCAAATTGTTTCTCCCATTGTCTTCAAATGTAATATCATCTATATTCTCCAAGTAGAATAGTTTTCCTCATCAAGGATTGGAACTTCATCATCCAGTTGTGTGTCTATGGATATCCTTCAAGCTTATTAAGGATTCTAGTGAATCCCCTCTCTGATACCAATTGTTGGACACACCTACCACACTTAGAGGGGGGGGTGAATGAGTGTGGGGATCCTTTTCCCAAAACTTCCCTCTTACACAAAACTCCTTAATTAACATTCAACATTTAATCATTACCCATTGTTATCATTTATAACAGTTAAATGTGAATATATATCAACAACATATATCAACAATATATTAGCGACAAGTCATCCTCACAAGGAACACAAAGAGCACAAGATGGATGTAAAAATTTTCTTTTTATTATGGACAACAATCTAGGGGTTTATCAACAACAACTGAATAGAGTACAACTCTACAAGATCACCAGATCTATAATGCAAGACTCAACTTACACCCTCAACACCAACTGAGATGAGGCAACAATCCTCAACATATGTCAATTTGTCAACAGGTACGCAACTTGTCAGTAGTGTATCCAACATTTGTACGAACCCTCGCTCACTACATCCCGTGTATGCACGCACCTAGTGTATACAACAACTTGCCTATATATTCTGAGTTGCTAGGGTTTGTCCTTCAACACCAACTCAAACTCTTTGCAATCAATATATCATTTTCTTTTGTTTCTGACTATCCAATCCGACCACCATCCAGTCACAACATCTCCAAGCTCCCCAATAGCTTTCTCATGCTCCACAACGAAACAATATGAATGCTATCTAAATAATGTATAACCAACTAGTATACCATAGCAATCATGTAACCACTGATTCAAAAGAGTGTTTCTCACTCCATCAACCAAATCAAGCAAACTAAACCACATCATAGAAGCTATACCAAGAATTCCCTAAGAATTCACATCACATCAAACAATAGTATCCATAAAGGCAATAATGTAATCATACCAGTGTCTCAGTGATAGATTTGAGCCCATAGAATGTATATCTGGAACCTTCCTAATCATCCAAGAGCTTGGCACCAGCTCAAACACAAGTCTTCACCATTCTATCCACTATATTCTCCTTGTCCTAATATAGCCCATGTACATACTCACCCTATACATATCCAAACCGTGTATACCTCAATGTATATGCACCCTATACACAGACAGCCCGCGTATGCATAAAAAACTAGGGTTTATGAAGTTTCGATAATTTTTCCATCAAGATATCTGACTTTGCTCAAAACTTTGATGCGTCCATGAGATCCTCCTCTCACTCTCTTTCTCAGAATAGATCTTCAATCATGTTCAAGAGATTCACACCAATAAGAATCTCTCACAAGAAGCTCTCCATCAATAATCCAAAACATATTCACAAGAATCTCTCCATTGATCCACAAAAGGGATGATTTACAAGAGACCATAGCTATCTTATTTATACTTTCATCCTCTAGGTCACTTAACCCATTTCTAGGTCGCTTAATCTATTTTCCTTATTTTAGGGTTAACCACTTTCCATAAATAGAAATTTCTCCAATACTTTATCATTTAAATATTCCTTCTTGATTTTCTCACTTTACTTTATCATTTAAATAATGATTTCTTCTTTTAGGGCACTTAGACTTCTTGACCATTTGGGGCTTCAAGAAAATACATAGGGGTCCTTCATCTTTGTAGGTCCATAACTCCAAACCGTGAGGAGTTATGTGCAATTCCACATAGCACCGGAAATGGCATGACAAGAACTATCCATGTAGGATAGTTTCACCAACAACTTCATTTATATTCATCTCATTATTCCACATATAAGCATGGGTCCTCCAACCATTTTTCTAGGATAACTCAATATGCAAAGCGTCTTCCCATGAAGGATTTCACCATAAGGGGACCACTTTGGAGTTCATCCATTTGTGCACCTTATCAATCATGATAAGACAATAATGAGTCATCTATGCATAAATCCACCACTACATCATATACATCAAATATGCATCATGTATCAATGACAAATCATTGATCCATCTTCATCATATCAATGAAAACTCATTGATCCATCTTCATCGATTGGTTTCCACTTGAAATCTATCATTTTCATCAAGGACAATACATATACATCAACCATCAATCAATCAATCTTAGAAAACAATCCATCACATGACATCAATCAATCAAACCATTGGCATCAATGACAACATGATCCAACACTTAGCATGTCAATCAAACTCCAACTTTCATTTACATCAAAGTATTTGAGAACCAACTCAAATATGAGGATACACCCTCTGATAGCAAGATGCAACTTGCAGAGAGAACCAACTCTCAGATTTCTCAAGCACCAACTCCTAGGTTTCTCTAGCACCAACTATATGGAATAACCAACTCCTAGGTTTCTCTAGCACCAACTAGATGGAGGTACCAACTCCCAGAATATATTCTAGCAACAACTACAATTTAGAGGACTACAATCCTCCCTAGAACCACCCTATCACCCTGATTGAATCTTCCAAAACTTTTAAATACTTGTGTTGTCTCTGATATGGTCTGTTACAACTCCATGTCTCCTCTACCTTCTTCAGCTTCTATGCCCTATTTCGATTCTGCATCTTTTTGTTTCTATTCTCTCATCTTTTTCTTCCTTTGCACGACCCCTCTCTATTCAAATTCTCTTCTACCATTTTTGCTCTATGCTTCCTCTGCATGCTATATGATGAGCCTCTTCTCTGCTCCTTCTCTGTTGCTTACTATGACCTTCTATGCTCATGCATCAATTCCTTAAAAGAACATTCTATGCATGTCTTTATCATGCCAAGTCCTCTGCCAGATCATCCTGGCAACTCTTCATCACCACAACTCTGTGTTGCATCTCAATTCTATATATATTCTCTTCTATGTTCTGCATGTCATATTTTCGACTAGTTCTCTTCGAGGTCCTGATAGTAAAATCTGCCACATTATTGATGGTTACTCACTATCTATTCATCATCAGTGCCCGTTATAATGAGATTATTTTTCTTCAGTAGTAGGTACAGTCATTTGATTTATTCACTATAGGTAAATCAGTCCTAAGCCCCTTCCTTTATGTGATCACTGGCAATGACCGCACACCTATTCAAAAAGGGCTTCACGATCTCGGTCTAGCGAGTGCTAGATCCTTATTTCGATATGACCTTAGGAAATGATCTCATATGACCACACGATTTTGGGCATGACCAAAGAAGGTTTTAGGGAAACCCACTTTTCACCCCGCAATTCACTATAGAACTCCACGTATGCCTTTGGCGATATCGTGGTTTTGATTGCGGGCCGCTCAAGAAAAATTAAGACCCGAGCATGTTCTGGCCCAACAATTGAGCATGAATGTTGATAACTAACCCCTTGGTGATGCCACTCAATAAATGACTACTATCTTCCTTCCTTTCCTCCTTCCATGCGTGATCCCAAATATCCACAATCTGTTGACACGTAGCTCCCTTCCAAATCAACGACTACAATTTATTTCATGATGCGGGCTCAAGGAGTTTCAACTCTAAAACCCTTATTTCCTTCTTACTTCAATCTTCTGGAGTAGATGATCTGCAGAAACCTATCATCCTTAATCCAACGACTATCCTCTGCTCTAGGACTTCGGCCTTCAACAATTTTAAACCTTTCTCCTTCACATTTTCCTAGAGTAGTTTATCCCGGAGTCAATGATCTATCGACACATACCCTCCTACATGATCAATGATCATAAGTGACTTCGACCCTTCATGAATTTAGGTTGATTGCTTCTTCATTCTCCTCCAGAATGGTCACCTGCTAAATAATCCATAGGCAGTGGAGACTGCTTGTTGTCGGTTAACACTTCCACTTACACTGTCTTTCCATTATACTAGATCAATGGTTGAGAATGCACCTGAAGTGATATTAACGACATGCGCGCACCCATACACTATAGTTGTGGGTCATATGTTATATAGCGCGTGACCAAGGGCTGGGGATAATCCTCGGCTCGGTCGCATCCCAAACCACTCGCACATTCAAACTTATATGCATTCCATGCCATATATATATAATAAGTAACAAATGGTGGCGTGCCGGTTGGTGAATCTTTGCCAAGTCTTTGCCTCTGCCTGGAGGTCGCGGGGTCGACTCCAGTCAATGACATAAGTTTTAAACAAAATAATGGATGACATGTGGCGGCCATTAACTGGGCCACGTGTCGTCACTCCATTCGCTGTCAAACATTCCAAGTCACCTACCAACTGTCTGAATTTCATCCTGCCACATGTCGTATGGCCTTCCATGTGTCATATGGCTTGCCACATCAGCATCCATACAGACTGTACGGACTGTACAGTCAGCAACCCTTTTTTTTGCCTGTTTGTAAATTTGAACAGAATGCGATATCTCTCATTCCTGATGTTCGTTTGAACCCAAATGAGTTGTTTTGGGTTTGCAACAATGAGGCCTATGGTCTCATTCGATTTGAAGTGATTCCGAGCACTTTGAATTTTTGAGCAAAATTTGATCCCCTTATCACATCTCCCCATTGGAAAGATTTTGGACCTCTAAAAGACTATTTTCAGTCTATATGAAGATGAGGGTATAGTTCCCTCACTCTTCCAACCTCAATCCACTTGGCTTTGCTTGGATTTGTTCCTTTAAGACAATCTCGAAGATACTCCACATTTCCTCATTTTGAAGTTCGCATTCTCCTGTCAAAGATGGTGTCTTCATGTAGTTCTGTAAGATATTATGGGGGAAAATCATCTATAGAAGGAATATGAACATGCTCTCTATGATCATCAATCAACTAAGGATCATACAATTTCAAATTATCAACATTAACAACTGCATACATTTTCATATAAGGAGGCAAATCTAAGCAAAAGGCATTGTTACCAATCTTGTTGATAATCTTGAAAGGACCATATCGAATCGGTTTCAATTTTTTACCTTCTCCTTTAAGCCTCTCCTTACTAATGTAAATCCAAACTTCATCTCCAACTTGGAAACTGTGATCAACATGATGCTTGTCATGTCTCGTCTTGTACTTGGCTTGACTCTTTTCCAACTGCTCTTGCACCATTTGATGTATCGACTGAATTTATTCAATGAACTTTCCTGCCCTATCAATGTCATATTGACCATCAATAGAAATATCCTTCCCAAAGATAAAATCTAAAGGAGATTTGGGCAAATAGCCAAAACATGCTTCAAATGGCGACGTTTGAGTCGAAGAGTGCTTAGCTCGATTGTAAGCATGTTGAATGTAGTGTAAATGCTCATCCCAAAGTTTAGGATGCTTGTTGCAATAAGCACGAAGAATATGCACACTGTTCGATTTACCACTTCTGTCTAACCATCTGTTTGTGGATGAAAAGATGTTCTCTTTTTAAGTTTGGTGTCCATGAGTGCCCATAATCTCGACCAAAAACTTCCAACAAATCAAGAATCTTGATCATAAATAATGGATTTAGGCAATCCAAAATGCACCCAAACATTTTGAAAGAACATTTGTGCCATTTGTTTAGTTGTAACCTGCTTCATACAAGGCATCAAAATACACATTTTTCTAAATCGATCAACCACAACATAAAGATAATCATGATTTCATCTTGACATAGGTAAACCTCCTACAAAATCCATGGAAATACTTTCCCAAGGTCGAGAAGGAACTGGAAGTGGAGTATACAAACCCAACTTTCGATTGCTAGGTTTACTTGTGGCACATAACGAGCATCCTCGAACATATCTTGAAACACTTTCATTCATTTTAGGCCAGTAGCAGTATCTTTGCAAATTAGCCACTGTCTTGCCCACACCAAAATGACTAGCAATAAGAGAAGAATGGGCTTCTCTTATAATGTTGATTCTTTCCCCTTGTGGAATACATAACTTGCCAAGATGATACAAAAGATTATCATGCACATGGTAATCCAATTATTCAACATGGTTAGAATGACACAAAGTTTCATATACTTCTTTTAAATCAATATCCAAAGCATATTGCTCAACATAACTTTCATGCATGATAGGACTATGCTTAAGAATAATCAAAGCACTAATAATAGGCCTTGAAAGAATATCAACGACTTTGTTATAAATGCCCTTCTTATACCTAATGACCAAGTGGAACTGTTGAAGAAAACCCATCCATATAAAGTGCCTAGCTTGTTGTAGCTTTGTTTGTGATTGTAAGTATTACAATGGTTGATGATTGGTGTGAACAATGGTTTCTTTCCGCAACAAATAATGTTTCCATTTTTTCACACTTTGTACCAATGCATACAATTCCTTATCATAAGTAGGATAGTTAATCACGGCACCATTAAAAGTCTCAGAATGAAAACAAATGGGCTTACCATGCTATAGAAAAACGGCTCCCATTGCATAATTACTTGCATCTATTTGGATTTCAAAAGGTTGTCTTAAATTTGGAAGTGCAAGAATTGGCGTTGAACTGATATTCTCTTTCAAAGTATCAAAATCCTTATGTTGCTTGCCTCCCCATTGAAAAACTTGCTTGACACTTGTCACTGCATGTAATGGAGCTGCAATGGAAGAAAAATTAGCAATAAACTTCCTCCAATATTGGGTTTCTCCCAAAAAACTTCTTACCTCTGTCACATTGTTGGGCTTGGGCCATTCGAAAATGACTTTGACCTTGGAGGGATAAATTTTTAATTTGCCTCCACCAACAATATGCCCTAAGTAAATAAGTGAAGTCTTTCCAAATTCACATTTGGACATCTTCAAAAACAACTTTTCTTTTCTCAAAACATCCAAAACTTGTTTCACATGTTTAACATGCTCTTCACGAGATTTTCTAAATATCAAAATATCATCCAAGTAGACAATAACACAATCATCCAGAAAAGGCCTTAAGACATCATTCATAACTCTCATGAAAGTAGCAGGTGCATTGCAAAGTACAAAAGGCATTACCATCCATTCAAACAAACCTTGCTTAGTTTTGAAAGTTGTCTTCCATGTGTCTCCCTCAGAAATTATGATCTGATGATATCCACTTCTCAAATCTAACTTAGCAAAATATTTAGCATCTTTCAATTGATCAAGCAAATCATTGATTCTAGGAAGAGGATAATGATTCTTTACTGTAATTTTGTTCAAAGCCCTGAAATCAACACACATACGCCACGTACCATCTTTCTTTGGCACTAACACAATTGGAGATCCACATGGCGATGAGCTTGGTACAATAACCCCTTTGTCGAGCAACTCTTTAATTTCTTTTTTAATCTCATCATTTTCCATAACTGACATTCTGTACATACCAATGTTTGGAAGAGGACAATCTTGCTGCAATTGGATTTCATGTTGGATACCCCTTTTCGGAGGTAATCCCTTTGGTTCTTTAAACATTTCATCATATT
>ML778150.1:379031-400401 GCA_009831015.1 Picea engelmannii
TTTTTTAATCTCATCATTTTCCATAACTGACATTCTGTACATACCAATGTTTGGAAGAGGACAATCTTGCTGCAATTGGATTTCATGTTGGATACCCCTTTTCGGAGGTAATCCCTTTGGTTCTTTAAACATTTCATCATATTGCTTAACAACCTCATATAGATCGGATTTCAACCTTGTATCACAACCTTGAAATGCTTCATTTTCAATATCATCTTTGGGTTTAATCATTAAGAGAACAAAATTCTTACTAGCATTGACTAATCTCTTCATTTGTCTCGCATTTACAAGTGATAAATTCATCTTGTTTGTATGGGCTCTAACAATGTACTCAACTCCATTCTTAAACAAATGATACTTATTCTCATGACGATGAAAAATAGATTTCCTATCGTACAAATATGGGCTTCCCAACACAATACCATAGGTATCCAATGGAATAACATCAAGCTCTACCTCATCAACGAAATGTGTAGTGATAGAAAACCTAAGTTTACACCTTCTTGTTACTTGTAACTTAGCATTATCACATATCCAACAAAGATGGTATGGCTTAGGATGTGGAATTGTTTCCAACTTTAATTTCTTAACAGTTTCTTCTGAAATAAGGTTTGCTTGAGATCCAGTATCAAATAGAGTATCTATCTTAGTATGCTTTGAAACAAACCTTATGTGAAAAAGTTCAATTCTCTATTTTTCTTGTCGAGTTACATTTAGATTATTGTTACTTGAAGAACTAGTACTTGCAATAGAACCATTACCTTGATAACCCATGGCTATGATCTTTATTTCATCACCTGAATCAGAACCTAAATCATGTTGTACGTTTGAAGCAGTCTTTGACTTCCCTTTGTTGCCAAAATTTTTGGGTCTTCTTTTAGGATGAAGTTTCCAACAATGGTCTTCATCATGGCCATCTTTTGAACAATGTTTGCATGTGAATTTTTCTCCCTCTTTCTTAAAAACAACATTCTTTTTTCCATTGCCCTTGAACTTATTCTTTCCTTTGTCTCCATGGATAAAAGGCTTCTTGTTACCCTCATGAGTTTCGTTCCTTCCTCTTGCTTCCAAATGAGTGTCCTGAACACAAAATTCATCTAGATTTGAAGGATTAAACATGAGTATAGTATGTCTCAAATAACTATGTAAAGCTCCAATGTATTTGAGTAATGTTTCTTGAGAAGGAAAATATACTCCCAAAACCAAATCTCTTCTCCTAAATTCTTGAGTAAAGCTTTGCACATTCTGTCCTTTAGCCTGTCTAAAATTTTGCCAATCCATAGTAGCCTTTTTCTTATATGCCAATGGGTAAAATTGTCTTTTAATTGCAACAATAAAATCATTCCAAGAGGTTAAAATTTTACCATGCTTCTTCATGTCCTCCTGAGTCTTGGATTCCCACCAACTGAGTGCTACACTATCCAATCTTAAAGAAGCAAGCTGAATTTTGGTTTCATCATCTTGAATTTTTTGTATACTACAATATACCTCAATATGACGAATCCAATTATCTAATTTCTCAGCATTAACTTCTCTATTGTATATTGGCAATTCGACTTTAATATCAATATTTAATGAAGGAATTTGTGAAGGAGTTTTACCATGTCCCTTTGGAGAATTCAGAAGAGGTATTGAATTGGTAGAAGAAGAAGAAGAAGAAGAAGAAGAAGATGGAGGAGAGGGTGGTGGAGAAGCTCCATTCCCTCCATTTCCATTTGGAGTTTTATCACCACTGTCTCCCTTATGCTTTGAAGGGTTGGAGCCTTCACCTTGAAACCTTGTATTCATTTCTATCAAGATCTTCATCATCTCTCTCATTTCCATGACAGCCTTTCTAAGATCTTCATCTTCTGCAGGAACATGTTCATGACTCTCCTCATAATCCATACTTGGTGAATGCCTCTTTGAAACTTGCAGTGATGGTATATGCTTCCTCCTTGAAGGATAAGAACTTGGCTCTACAAGTTGACCTTCTCCTCTTGTGAGTTTCAAACTTGTTAGCATTAAAAAAAAAAACACTTGCAAATAATTAAGTCTTCAAAAACCTATGCTCTGATACCAACTTGATCTAAAAATGAAAGAAGACTTGTATTCTTGAAAATATTTGCAAATAAAATTTTATGCGTTAAAAATGAAAATGGATCATCTTTGAAACACAACTTATATTAGGATTTACTCATTCAAGATGCATATAAACAACAACATAATCAATGAACAGAAAACACATAACACAACAAATGATAAAGGAGTTCACCCCTCTCTTCGGTTACATCTCCTGGTCCAGCTTCCAATGGATCATTTGTATTATTTTCTCAAAGTGATAAAAAATGTGCTTTATAATGTTCAAAATGCCAAATAGACGGCTCCAATGGCTTCAGAACGTCCAAAAACCCTTAGTTGGGTTTTTTCGGCACCTCGTTTGGCCAAAAATTGAAGAATATTGGCTTCTTGGAAGTCCCCCCTTCAAGCTTGTTGTCTCTACATCTACAAACTGCACCTTCCATGGCTCAACCTAGTCCACATGCATATTTAAGCATAAAAACCTAGCACTGGATGCAACCGCGTGAACCGTGCAAGCTGTAGGATAGTTACGGGTGCACCTAGCCCCTAGCCATCAAGGACCAGGTCATATTGACCCATGCGACTGTTAGGACCACACAATGTACCTTTTTGCCTATACTTTTTGCCACTATTATACTCTTGATCACCTATATTTAGACTCATACTATCACTTTATCTGATCATCCCAAAGGTATACAATGTCCCTTATCATTACTATATGTTTAAACTATTTTGCATAATATTTTACATCACTCTCGTACTTGACCATTGATTAGAAATGCATAAGTGTTCAAAACTGCAGATTAGCATTTGAGGCCTGTTGCTGAAACACATAACTGATGCTGAAACACAGAGCTGTTGTACAGTCCGAGGTCGCAGATGCTGAAACACAGAGTTATTACACAGTCCGAGGTCGCAGATGCTGAAACACAGAGCTGTTACACAGTCCGGAGTCACAGATGCTGAAACACAGAGCTGTTACACAATCCGGAGTCGCAGATGCTGAAACACAGAGCTGTTACATAGTCCAGAGCTATAGATGTTGAAACACAGAGGAAACCACTAGGACCAATGATGCTAAAACACAAAGGAAGCCGTTACAGTCAGCAGTCAACAAAGCACCAACCGTCGCTCCTACATAAGAATTCCGACACAGTCAAGAGCGCAATTCACGTGGCTGAAACAGCCCGTGAATTGCGATGCTGAAACATCATCAGGAGCAACGAGAAGAAGTTGTTGCACCAACCGTAACAACAATACCTCATTCAGCTCCTGTAATAGCATTCTGTTGCGCGAGACTAGGACATCCTATTCTAGTTTAGAAAGTAGATCCGACTAAAGATAGGACTCAGATACACATTGTAATTTTTGATCAATTGTATTGAAGGGGTTCCCTCTTTAAATAAGAGGAAATCATCATTCGAAGGATCCATGTTTTATGTATTGAAAAGCTCAAAGAGAGAGGGACGTACTTCATTTTTCAGACTGTAATATGATATCTTGATAGATGAATACAAGACTGCTTTGAGTATCCTTCTCTAATGTTCTCGTTTCAGGTGAATCTTGTGAGAAGGGAGGGCCCACCTTCTTCACAAGATTCACCCGTTAGTTTTAGAAGTGTGTTAGTACAATTTCTGTTTATGCTTTGATTAATTTTTGTTTGCTGAAACACTACTTTTAATGAATTCCGCTTTGCTGAAACACTAATGAACTCTATCTTAGTTTAATGAATGAAATTCATAATTCTTTTTATTAGCAATCTTGTGTGATGATTTTATGTGCTAGCCAAAGATTGGGTTAAGTGTTCCTGCTTAGAAAGGAAGGAATTAGAACATCCTGTTCTCTATAGATTTTAATTACTTCTGCAAGTGTGCTAGTCAGAGATTGGGTTAAGGGTTCCTGCTCAGAAAGGAAGGAATCAAAACATCCTGTTCTCTGTAGATTTCAATTACTTCTGCAAGTGTGCTAGCTAGAGATTGGGTTAAGGGTTCCTGCTTAGAAAGGAAGGAATCAGAACATCTTGTTCTCTGTAGACTTCCATTATTTCTGCAAGAGTGCTAGCTAGATATTGGGTTAAGGGTTCCTGCTCAGAAAGGAAGGAATCAGAACATCCTGTCCTCTGTAGATTTCAATTACTTCTACAAGTGTGCTAGCCAGAGATTGGGTTAAGGGTTCCTCCTCAGAAAGGAAGGAATCATAACATCCTATTCTTTGTAGACTTCCATTATTTCTGCAAGAGTGCTAGCCAGAGATTGGGTTAAGGGTTCCTGCTCAGAAAGGAAGGAATCAGAACATCTTGTTCTCTGTAGATCTCAATTATTTTTCACAAGTGTGCTAATCAGAAATAGGGCTAAAAGTTCCTTCTTAGAAAGGAAGGAATTAGATGGCCTTGTTCTCTGCTAGATAGAGTTAATTTCCTCTGCATTACTGTTTTCATGAAAGAGTGTTAATCAGAATTAAAGTACTGAAGTCTCTGTTGAGAGTAAGGGTCATGTTTTCTGGTTGCAGAATAGTTGTTATTTCCTGTTGCAAGTGTTATTTTAATGTAATCCAGGATTCTTTAGATTAATCTTTAAGATCTGCAATAGGTAGGTTTCTTTCCTGTAATTTAAATCAGAACTTCAGTTCATTCAAAGAAATTGTGATTAGTATAGTTTCTTTTACTACAACTCTAAGTTGCTTTTGGAATTGAGCATATATAGTGCGTGGTTATCTTTGAAATAAACAGACTTCCCCGGATTGACAATTCATGTATCACTTGGTTGTTTGAATCAATTAAGCAATTATAGTGACCAACATTTTGGCGCCGTTGCCGGGGAAGATAGTTATAGATTTCAAAAGAACTTATGATTTTTTTCTTTAGATAAAAAGAATGCATGAAAGACCCCAAAGACACTAACCCTACAGGTGGCAAGGGAAAAGGAAAGGGAGGAAGAAAGACTTACATTGACGAGATGTTATCAAAGTCCGAATCTGCTGCTCAATGACAAAAATTTCAAAAACATAACTCCCAGCCTTCATTTCGAGCAACTTTTGGAACAGGGAAAGAAGTTTGGAGTCCTGAGACAGTCCAGAAGCCAGTAGGAAACATTGAGGACAGAGCAAGTGCAGCAGAGGAGCAGACAGAGGAGAACATGTATGAGTACAATGAAAAATTGCATCACGAAGAATAGGTAGGTCCTGAAGGAGAGGTAAAAGATGAAAACTCTTTCTCTAAATTAGGATTTTCGATTGGCGATCTCCCTAGAGGAGAATCCCCCATGAAAAACATTCCACTCTCAACATTGCCTAATTTTCATGGTTTATCTTCGGAGGATCCTGATGAATTTTTGTTTGAGTTTGATATATTATGTAGAAGTTATGATTACGTTTCTAATGCTCAGAAACTAAAGTTATTTCCAACAACACTAAAAGGGAATGCACTAAGATGGTTTCTGAGTCTTGGAGGCCATGTAATCACAACATGGGACCAAATGAAACAGAAATTCCTGAACAAATACCAGGACTACTGCCGTACGAGAGAAAAGAGGGAGGAGCTATTCAAGATGATGCAGAAAGAGGACGAGAATATGGAAGACTTTCTAGAAAGGCTACAATACAATCTACAAAGATCCAGTCATCCCAATGTAAGTAAGGATATTCTCAAAACTATTTTATTAAAAGGGGTAAGGGATGACTCTCTGGATATGTTGAATATGCTTGGGAAAGGGGATATATCTAAGGAATCATACGATGAAATTGTCAATTTATGCAAAATATATTCAAGGGGAGCTTCAAGAAACAGAGTAAACATCAGGGACACCACATTTTCTAGAGTCCAAAAATCAGCCAGTGGGGGAGCAACAAGAGCCGAGATAGGTAATTTACTTGAAGATTTTAAAACTGAAATGTTAATCTCTTTTGCCTCACAAATGGATACCCTGCAGATTAAGAAAAAGAAAGAAGAAGCAGAAGCAACCTTGTCCATATTTTGTTCTCAATGCAGAGATAAGCACCCACGAAGAGAATGTCCACTGGACAAAAAACCAATCTGCACTATCTGTGACAAGGATCATGATACCCAAAATTGTCCATCTTTACCAGGGATCAAGGCAGCATTACAACCAACGGAAGAAGAAGCTGAAGCTGTCTATCTGATGACACAAAGGAGACAATGGTAACCGTGGGGACAAGGTATGAACTCTAACATGCCATTTGCATATTCTAATCGTTGGAATAATTATTCTTCTTTCAATCAAATGAGTTACCCCCCCTACAATCAAATGCAATATACTAATCAAATGAGCTACCCATCCATGCAACAAACTTACCCACCCATGCAACAAAATAACCCACCCTTTGTTGATCCCTCAATGTGGACCTCTTGGCCTCCACAACAACAACAACCATATCAGAATCAATGGAATCAAAATTGGAGAGGACAACAACCGCCCTTTCAAAATCAATTACCTCAATTCTTACAACCACTCTCCTTACTAGCAGGGACTCCTCCAAACAATCAAACGATGAGACCCCAGCTACCTGTACAACCTAACCCCAATTTGAATAATAAAGTTGTGCAGTGCATTGATATTTATAACCAGCCTACACTTTCTCTTCTCCCTGCACAATGCAACGATATTCATCTTCGATCTGGGAGAGTAGTAGAACCTACCATAGCTGATGTTACCTCTTCTGACAAAGAGGAAACAAAAGAGCATGATGTACCTGAAAAGGTACAATTATCCTCTAACAATGCCGCTGAAACAACAACACCACCATTTCCTGAGCGTTTAGCCTTAACTAAAACGCCTGAACCACCAGCCTTTAATATTCTATGGGAATTACAAAATTTATATGTCAAAATTCCACTACTACAAGCACTCAGAGATGTACCAATCTATGTTAGGACAATGCGAGATATTTGTGTTAAAAAGCCTGGTAGGAAAACTAAGGATCCCCTTACAGTCCATGTTATGGGAGACCTGTCTGCACTAATGTCAGGTAAAACTCGCCCCGTCAAATATTTTGATCCTCGACACCCTACAGTTACAGTACAAGTTGGAAAAACAATAATCCCTCGAGTCTTGGTAGACCTAGGTGCATCTATCAATATCATGACTTTGGAAACCTTACAACTGCTACAATTACAAAATGAAGTCAGAGAAACCACAACTATCCTAGAAATGGGTGACCGATCCACAATTAAACCAGAAGGAGTCACTGAAGACCTCAGCATCTCTGTGGAATCTTGGAATTATCCAGTTGACTTTACAATGCTGCAGCCCAAAACAAAGTTGGGGGCCCACCCTCTAATTTTGGGTAGACCTTGGCTGGCCACAACAGATGCTTTTATCAGCTGTAGATCAGGTTCAATGACAATTTCAAATGGTTATGAAACTAAGTCGCTTACCCTCTATCCTCATGCTACACCCATGGCTAATAATGATAATTCTGTATGGGTAGATTTTGAGGATCAACCTACTCAACCCCTTTTGACTATCGGACAAGCTTTAAGCTTAAAAGACTCTACTGAGGATGAAATTATCAATAATTTTACTTGCGAACCCTCCTCTTTGACTCCAGAAACTTATAATCAATTAACTGCGTTGTTGGAGTCTAATAATGAAGAAAACCTCAATTCGGGAAGCCCACCTCAAACACCTAAAACCATCTCCTCCAAAAGCATACCGATCGAAATTGAACCTGGCAAAACATTGAATATAAACCCTCATTTGACAGATGCTAAAACACAACAGTTAATGAAGTTACTTCGGGAAAATAAAGAAGCATTCGCATGGGATTACACAGATATGAAAGGAATCTCTCCTGAGTTATGTACTCATTGAATATATATTAACGAAGATTGTCGGCCAATCTGTCAACCTCAGCGACGAATGAACCCCAATTTAAGGGAAATCCTCAAAGAAGAACTTCAAAAATTACTCAACGCAGGGTTTATCTATCCTATATTAGACAGTGAATGGGTGTCCCCGTTGGTAATAGTTCCTAAGAAGAACGGGAAATGGAGAGTATGCATGGATTACAGAGCTTTAAATAAAGCCACTCAGAAATATCACTTTCCATTACCATTCATTGATCAAGTGTTAGATAATTTGTCAGGAAAGAAATTTTTCTCATTTTTAGATGGTTTCAGTGGGTATAACAAGATCAAAATTGCACCTCAAGATCAAGATAAAACCACCTTTACCAGCCCTTGGGGAACCTTTTCTTATAGAGTCCTCCCATTCGGACTATGTAATGCACCAACAACCTTCCAAAGGGAAGTTTTAGGATTTTTTTCTGATATGCTTAATGACTCTATGGAAATCTTTATGGATGACTTTACTCCTTATGGTGTTTCTTTTCAGGAAGCACTGGAAAACCTTGAGAAAGTGCTTAAACGATGCATACAAGACCAACTCTCCTTAAGTACAGAAAAATGCCATATGATGATGAGTGAGGGAATAGTGCTTGGTTATTTGATCTCATCTCAAGGAATTCAGGTAGACCCATCCAAAATACAAGTCATTAAGGACCTTCCTACTCCCAAAACTCAAACAAAGGTAAGAACCTTTCTAGGACATGATGGATACTACAGAAGATTTATTAAGAACTTTTCCAAAATAGCTTCTCCCCTATTTGTTTTACTGATGAAAAATGTTGAATTCAAATGGACTAATTTTTGTCAAGAAGCATTTAATACACTTAACATCAGTTATCTACAGCTCCTATCCTTAGAGGACCTGATTGGACACTTCCCTTTCACAGATCCTATGATGCTTCAGATACTGCTATACAAGTTGTCTTGGGACATGAATAAGATCATCTCCCTTATGCTATATATTTCATTAGCAAGAATATGACCCCTGCTGAACTCAATTATACAGTCACCGAGAAGGAATTCTTAGCAGTTATTTATGCAATTAATAAATGTAGACATTACATTACTGGCTATTCTACTTTTGTCCATAGTGATCACTCAGCTATCAAGTACTTAATGAATAAACCTATCACAAATGCTAGAGTCACCAGATGGCTACTATTATTGCAAGAATTTGATAATACAATTATAGATAGACCAGTGAAAGAGAATGTAGTTGCTGATTTCCTTTCTCGATTGACACCGGATGATGATACCCCAGTAGATGATTCATTTCCTGATGAATATCTATTTGTAGTTTCTGCTCACTCACCTTGGTATGCAGATATTGCTAACTACTTAGTTGAAGGGAAGTTACCATCACACCTATCCTACCGAGAGAAGAAAAGTATTATTCATCAAAGTGCTCGGTATAGTTGGATAAGTGGGTACATTTTCCATACAGGAGTTGATCAAGAAATTCAAAGGTGTATTCGAGAAGATGAGGTGTATGATATATTGAAAGCTTGTCATGATGGCCCTTGTGGAGGGCATTTTGCTGATAAGAGAACAACATATAAAATTCTCAGGATGGGGTACTATTGGCCCTCACTCTTCAAAGATGAAAAGAAATATGTCAAGGCCTATGATAGCTGCCAAAGAGTAGGCCAACCTAATCATAGAGATGAAATTCCATTAAACCCCTAGGTAGTACTTGAACCATTTGAAAGATGGGCCTTAGATTTCATAGGACCCATCAACCCTCCATCCAATCAAAAAGTTTATATACTGGTCTGCAAAGACTACATGACTAAATGGGTGGAAGCCAAGGCACTCCACAGAGCGACTGAAGAAGCAGTTATAGATTTATTATTCAAAGATATCTTCACTAGATTTGGAATGCCAAGAGAATTAGTTACAGATGGAGGACCTCCTTTCACTTCTCATGGGTTCAAAGCCACCCTTCAGAAATATCATATTCAAAAGAGAATGACTACAACATACCACCCCCAAGCCAATGGACAGGTGGAAAGCACAAACAAAGTAATAGAAGCCATTCTCAGAAAAATAGTAAAGGAAAGTAGAAAGGATTGGTCCTACAGGCTCCTTGAAGCACTATGGGCCTACAGAACTACCTGGAGAAATACTACAGGATTTTCTCCCTATGAATTAGTCTATGGAAAGAGTGTTGTTTTTCCTATGGAATTTGAGATAAAACCCTTAAGGATTTCTTTAGCTTCCAACCTTGATCTAACCGATGCATAGACAGCCAGGTTGCAGCAGCTTAATGAACTAGAGGAGAAAATACTAGATGTCATTCAGCAAACAACCATAATTCAACAGCAAAGATCACAATGGCATGAAAAAAATATAAAGAACAAGCAGTTCCAAAAAGGTAATTGGGCCCTACTGTATGATTCTCGGTTCAAAGAATTTCAAGGGAAACTGTGTAGAAGATGGCTTGGACCTTACGAAGTAGACACAATTTTCGTCAATGGAACAGTAAGGCTCCTCACAATCGATGAATTCAGAAATCCGTTACTTGTAAATGGTCATCGGCTCCGTCTGTACCAACAACCTATTTCTAAAGAAGATTTTAAGGCCACGTGCATGGCAGATGCTCATTTTCTTTTGGTTGAGGGGGTTTCTACCCCTAATAGCAATTAATTCTTTTAAGTTAATTTTCTTTAGTATTAGATTGGATTAGATTTTATTTACTAATAATCCCTGTCAAGAAATACCATGCTACAGTCGATTTTTGCAGATTCCCGATCGAAGCACAGCCGCTAGGAGAGGACGATCCTACTTCAAAGAGACAAGTTTTCACGATACTGAAACACCATTGTTAGACACTGTTGAATTTCACGATGCTGAAACACCACCGTTCAACACTGTTGACTTCCTCGATGCTGAAACACCATCGTCCAACACTTTTCATTCTTCCCACTCCCAAAACACTCCAGCTCGCCATCTCCTCACCATCCTTCATCGACGAAACAACACCGTCCAACAATTGTTTCGCCTTTTATTTTCTGTTGCTGAAACACCATTGTCAGCAACCCTTCATCATTTTCTTCGATGCTGAAACACCACCGTTCAACACTTTTCATTCTTCCCACTCCCAAAACACTACAGTCTGCCATCTCCTCACCATCCTTCATCAACGAAACAACACCGTCCAACAATTGTTTCGCCTTTCCTTTTCTGTTGCTGAAACACCATCGTCAGCAACCCTCCATCATTTTTCCCGATGCTGAGACACCACTGTTCAACACTTTCGACTTTCTTCCGATGCTGAAACACCACTGTTCATCACTTTCAACTTTCTTCCGATGCTGAAACACCACCGTTCAACACTTTTGACTTTCTTCCGATGCTGAAACACCACCATTCAGCACTTTTGACTTTCTTCCGATGCTAAAACACCACCGTTCAACACTTTTGACTTTCTTCTGATGCTGAAACACCATTGCTCAGCAGTTCTTCATATAGCAATTATTTCATTCTTCACTGTTACTGAAACAACAATTTTTCAACATCATCTGTCAGCAAGCTTTTACGCCCTCAGATTATAGTTCGTCCTTCTAGTCAGCAAACCCTCGACACAATTCATCTATTAGATTAAAAGGACTACCACGGATAGGCATGATATGTTGTTTGCAGAACGAATCAAACGGTAAGGCAAGGTACGTAAATTTTATGTAATTCAGTTAGGTTATAGTTAATGAGAAAGATTCTAAGTCATTATGACCATTCAAGTGCAATCATTACTAGCCTCACTTGATGGGAGGGGAAGTACACATCAAATCTGCGATACCATCATTTCACCCGATTTCACCACCGCCATCCCTATTTCACCACCCTTTCACGCCTTTAACCACTATTCCTGCATAACGTTGCTCGGAAAACTCACTCTGCGCAGAGGCTGATACACAAACTCTCGACGCTGTATCTTACCGAGCTGGTAGCCATGGGAGGATCTGTCATACAGAACGATCCCGCCACCACAGCACTGTTAGAACACTATCCAACAGCATATCAAATCTTCCAGCAGGCAGGATGGCTCAATTACTTCCAGAGAGTTAAGGGGTATAATGAACAACAGGTCCTACAATTCGCCCGAAATCTTCAAGAGGACCATTCTGTCGTCGAAGGGGTCCTAATATCTGTAAAAGAAGAAGATATAGTAGAGGTCTCAGGCCTCCCTATCGATGACACTCGCATGTTCAGCCGAAAACATATCATTGGGAACGTTCAACAGAACTTCTTCCTGCCCGAGGAACGAATTGAATTGAAAGGCAGGGGTGTTCATCTCAGCTTATTGCCACCCCCATGGCCCGAAGTCGCAAGGTTCATCAAACATTACTTGACCTGCGAAGGCCGATATCAGGTAGTTTATCAGCACGACTTTCTTCTTCTTTCTCATTTAAGGCATAACAGACGGGTCAATATTCCTTATTATTTGCTGGGTTGTTTGAAAAATATGGCACATTATTGCAGAAAGGCTAAAGATCCAACCCTTTCACTCACCCACCACCGTCTTGTCCAATTGCTCATCCACAGGGGTTTTTCTCAACAAAACCATCCACTAAAAAACCCACCCATAAACCCCCAACCAACTACCGAAGTTCCTGAAAATCCTCAGGAGCAGCAACCGCAAAACCCCCCAGACTCCCCCGAAGTACCCAATAGCCCGCCCACAGAACCAACCAGTCCCCCTACCATACCAAATCCACTGCATACCGTACCAGAGTCATCCACTCCCACCCTTCATATTCTTAGTGATGACTCTGAACCAGATAATTCCTCCTGCCCCATCGTTGAAGAAAGGCCTTCACGAAAATGAAAACAAACTCCCCTCTTTCCACCCTTCTTACGGAAAAAGAGAACAAGAGCCTCAACAAGGCCACCCTTTAGTACCACTACCCTAGATCCCCCACTGATTCGACTGATAACCCGTACACCTCCAACCTCCCCCACCCCAGGATCTTTGCCTATTCCAGCCACGGGCACTGAAACACAAGAACCAGCTGCCCAGGATGTTGCGACAACATCTATCTCAAATAAAGTAGCTGAAACACAAGAACTAGCTACCCACTCAGTGGATGAAACACAAAGACCAGCCATAGCTGACACACAAGAAACAACTACGACTAAAACACAAGAACCAACCGCTGATATTGAGTTACAAAAGCCCATACATCATTTGTTTCAAATAAAGTAGCTGAAACACAAGAACCAGCTGCTGACATTGAAATTGAGATACAGGAATCAGAGACCCCAGGTGCTATGGCTGAAACACAAGAACCAGCCACTGACATTGACATTGAGATGCAGGAATCAGAGGTCGAAGGTGCTGAAACACTACTCTCCTTACACCAAGAGGCTGAAACACAAGCGTCAGCTGCCATTCCTATAGCTACTCCACAAGAACCAGTTAATGAGGCTATGACTACCACACAAGAACTAGTCATCTCTCAATCCAAACCAACAATGGCTGATGTCTTGGAAGAAAATGAGTTTTTAAAGTCTCAATTTAAAGCATATCAGCAAGAATTAGCCAGGGCAAGGGAAGCATATGAAAAAGAATTAAATTTGTACACCTTAGCTCGAACAACAACCTTGTCAGAAGAGACTACAAAGAGCTTGTGTAAAGAATATATGTGTTGCCAATGTGGAGATATTTACTATCAAGCAGGCTATAAGGTAATTCAAGTCCCAGTGCCAGGAGCAGCCCCTACTCCTTCACCTTTTGTAGCCAAGGAAGAACCTGCTGCAACACAAGAACCAACAGGCCCTCCCAAGCTTAAGACTGAATCTGCTGCAACACAAGAACCATCAGGTCCCCCCAAGCTCAGAGCTGAGCCCTGCATTGCAAAAAAAGAAGCCCCTACCTTTGTCAACAAGGCTGTACAGACAGTGCCTATGGAGGAATTTACACCTCCCAATCAGATCAATCTCTCCACTTCCAGGGAACAATCTACTCAGACCTTATCTCATCCCACTACTTCCAATGCTGAAACACAGACTCAACTATGGGATGAGCAGGCAGAAATACAAAAATGGAAGAAAGAGTATGCTGATACACAAGCCAAAAACCTGCAAGTGCACAAACAAATCTGGATAAATCACACTTTCTCAAATTGAGAAGCTCTAGAGTAGACATGTGAGGAAGCTCGTGCCCTCAAGAAATGGAACAAGGAGTTAAAATGTAGAATGGCTCGAGTATTTGAATTGACACAAAAGCTATTGTCCACAAGAAAGCCATCTTGTAACTATTCCTTGTTCCTTATGGAGCGACTCACATGGTTTCAGATCAAATAAATTATAGAAGGAAAATCTTATGCACTAATACACCCAGCAGACCTTGTCAAAACTTTCACAGCAGCATCTACTAGAGATCAACACCTCCTCTATGAGGCATATTTCCACAATGAAGCCATCCCTGAGAATAGGCAGCTGAACCTCAATCCTCTTGTTGGGGACATTCAGATTCGAGCGTTCACCTCCTTTCTCCTCAATCAAATCATTTGGAAAGATGACTTTTTGGCTACCAAGCACAATGAAGATAATCACCTTCTCTGGATAAGACCAGAACCTCAGAAGGCAACCACCTTTGTCATAGAATATTATCAGTTCTTAAAAGAACCAGGAGTCACTGAACATGTTCAGCAGCTACAATCAGCAGTACTCTAGGACTGTCAGCACATCATCAGATCCATAGAGATTCCTGCCCTCCAGGCAAATAACCTGTTTTGGCAGCAATCCACTGAAAAGAGACAACAACACAATCCTTTTAATCCTACCAACCTTGAGGTAGCAATTTCCAGAGTACCTAACTACATCCAGTGTGTGCAACACTGTGCTGAAAACTGGATAGGGTACTAGTTTTATTTTCCTATCCTCTGGTTTCCAATAGAAAGGTATCAAATCAAATATAAGTTGCCTAAGAAGACAGAAACAACATCATGGCAAAGATTACAGCAGGTCCAAGGGTTCATAACGCCAACGAACAGTACCTCCCAAAGCTACTGCTTGAGTAATCTACACGATCAGAGTCGGTATTCAGACTCTGACTCAGAGTGACGTTGCCTGAGGACATGCAACACCTTGAGTTTGGGGGGATGTTAGGACCACACAATGTACCTTTTTGCCTACACTTTTTGCCACTATTATACTCTTGATCACCTATATTTAGACTCATACTATCACTTTATCTGATCATCCCAAAGGTATACAACGTCCCTTATCATTACTATACGTTTAAACTATTTTGCATAATATTTTACATCACTCTCGTACTTGACCATTGATTAGAAATGCATAAGTGTTCAAAACTGCAGATTAGCATTTGAGGCCTGTTGCTGAAACACATAACTGATGCTGAAACACAAAGTTGTTGTACAGTCCGAGGTCGTAGATGCTGAAACACAGAGCTGTTACACAGTCTGAGGTCGCAGATGCTAAAACACAGAGATGTTACACAGTTCAGAGTCATAGATGCTGAAACATAGAGCTGTTACACAGTCCAGAGTCGCAGATGCTGAAACATAGAGCTGTTACATAGTCCAGACCTGCAGATGCTGAAACACAGAGGAAACTGCCAGGACCGACGATGGTGAAACACAAAGGAAGTCGTTACAGTCAGCAGTCAACAAATCACCAACCGTTGCTCCTACATAAGAATGTCGACACAGTCAAGAGCGCAATTCACGTGGCTAAAACAGCGTGCGAATTGCGATGCTGAAACAACATCAGCAACAACGAGAAGAATCTGTTGCACCAGCCATAACAACAATACCTCATTCAGCTCTTGTAATAGCATTCTGTTGCGTGAGACTAGGACATCCTATTCTGGTTTAGAAAGTAGATTCGACTAAAGATAGGACTCAGATACACATTGTAATTTTTTATCAATTGTATCGGAGGGGTTCCCTCTTTAAATAAGAGGAAATCATCATTCGAAGGATCCAAGTTTTATGTATTGAAAAGCTCCAAGAGAGAGGGACGTACTTCATTTTTCAGACTGTAATATGATATTTCGATATATGAATAAAAGATTTCTTTGAGTATCCTTCTCTAATGTTCTAATTTCAGGGGAATCTTGTGAGAAAGGAGGGCCCACCTTCTTCACAAGATTCACCCGTTAGTTTTAGAAGTGTGTTAGTACAATTTATGTTTATGCTTTGATTAATTTTTGTTTGCTGAAACACTACTGAACTCTATCTTAGTTTAATGAATGAAATTCATAATTCTTTTTATTAGAAATCTTGTGTGATGATTTTATGTGCTAGCCAGAGATTGGGTTAAGAGTTTCTGCTCAGAAAGGAAGGAATCAGAACATCCTGTTCTCTATAGATTTTAATTACTTCTGCAAGTGTGCTAGTCAGAGATTGGGTTAAGGGTTCCTTCTCAGAAAGGAAGGAATCAAAACATCTTTTTCTCTGTAGATTTCAATTACTTCTGCAAGTGTGCTAGCCAAAGATTGGGTTAAGGGTTCCTGCTCAGAAAGGAAGGAATCAGAACATCCTGTTCTATGTAGACTTCCATTATTTCTGCAAGAGTGCTAGCTAGAGATTGGGTTAAGGGTTCCTGCTCAGAAAGGAAGGAATCCAAACATTCTGTCCTCTATAGATTTCAATTACTTCTGCAAGTGTACTAGCGAGAGATTGGGTTAAGGGTTCCTGCTCAGAAAGGAAGGAATCAAAACATCTTGTTCTCTGTAGACTTCCATTATTTCTGCAAGAGTGCTAGCCAGAGATTGGGTTAAGGGTTCCTGCTTAGAAAGGAAGGAATCAGAACATCCTGTTCTCTGTAGATCTCAATTATTTTTCACAAGTGTGCTAATCAGAAATAGGGATAAAAGTTCCTACTTAGAAAGGAAGGAATTAGATGGCCTTGTTCTCTGCTAGATAGAGTTAATTTCCTCTACATTACTATTTTCACGAAAGAGTGTTAATCAGAATTAAAGTACTGAAGTCTCTGTTGAGAGTAAGGGTCCTGTTCTCTGGTTGCAGAATAGTTGTTCTATCCTGTTGCAAGTGTTATTTTAATGTAATCCAGGATTCTTTAGATTAATCTTTAAGATCTGCAATAGGTAGGTTGCTTTCCTGTGATTTAAATCAGAACTTCAGTTCATTCAAAGAAATTGTGATTAGTATAGTTTCTTTTACTACAACTCTAAGTTGCTTTTGGAATTGAGCATATATAGTGCGTGGTTATCTTTGAAATAAACAGACTTCCCCGGGTTGACATTTCATGTATCATTTGGTTGTTTGAATCAATTAAGCAATTATAGTGACCAACATTTTGGCTCCGTTGCCGGGGAAGATAGCTATAGATTTCAAAAGAACTTATGATTTTTTTCTTTAGATAAAAAGAATGCATGAAAGACCCCAAAGACACTAACCCTATAGGTGGCAAGGGAAAAGGAAAGGGAGGAAGAAAGACTTACATTGACGATATTTTATCAAAGTCTGAATCTGCTGCTCAACGACCAAACTTTCAAAAACAGAACTCCCAGCCTTCATTTCGAGCAATTTTTGGAACATGGAAAGAGGTTTGGAGTCCTGAGACAGTCCAGAAGCCAGTAGGAGACATTGAGGACAGAGAAAGTGCAGCAGGGGAGCAGAAAGAGGAGAACATGGATGAGTACAATGAATAATTGCATCACGAAGAACAGGTAGGTCTTGAAGGAGAGGTAAAAGATGAAAACTCTTTCTCTACATTAGGATTTCTGATTGCGATCTCCCTAGAGGAGAATACCCCATGAAAAACATTCCACTCTCAACATTGCCTAATTTTCATGGTTTATCTTCGGAGGATCTTGATGAATTTCTGTTTGAGTTTGATATATTATGTAGAAGTTATGATTACGTTTCTAATGCTCAGAAACTAAAGTTATTTCCAGCAACACTAAAAGGGAATGCACTAAGATGGTTTATGAGTCTTGGAGGCCATGTAATCACAACATGGGACCAAATGAAACAGAAATTCCTGAAAAAATACCAGGACTACTGCCGTACGAGAGAAAAGAGGGAGGAACTATTCAAGATGATGCAGAAAGAGGACGAGAATATGGAATACTTTGTAGAAAGGCTACAATACAATATGCAAAGATCCAGTCATCCCAATGTAAGTAAGGATATTCTCAAAACTATTTTATTAAAAGGGGTAAGGGATGACTCTCTAGATATGTTGAATATGCTTGGGAAAGGGGATATATCTAAGGAATCATACGATGAAATTGTCAATTTATGCAAAATATATTCAAGGGGAGCTTAAGAAACAGATTAAACAACAGGGACACCACATTTTCTAGAGTCCAAACATCAGCCAGCAGGGGAGCAACAAGTGCCGAGATAGGTAATTTACTTGAAGATTTTAAAACTGAAATGTTAATCTCTTTTGCCTCACAAATGGATACCCTGCAGATTAAGAAAAAGCAAGAAGAAGCAGAAGCAGCCTTGTCCATATTTTGTTCTCAATGTAGAGATAAGCACCCACGAAGAGAATGTCCACTGGACAAAAAGCCAATCTGCACTATCTGTGACAAGGATCATGATACCCAAAATTTTCCATCTTTACCAGGGATCAAGGCAGCATTACAACCAACGGAAGAAGAAGCTGAAGTTGTCTATCTGATGACACAAAGGAGACAATGGAAACCGCGGGGACAGGGTATGAACTCTAACATTTCATTTGCATCTTCTAATCGTTGGACTAATTATTCTTCTTTCAATCAAATGAGTTACCCCCCCTACAATCAAATGCAATATACTAATCAAATGAGCTACCCATCCATGCAACAAACTTACCCACCCATGCAACAAATAACCCACCCTTTGTTGATCCCTCAATGTTGACCTCTTGGCCTCCACAACAACAACAACCATATCAGAATCAATGGAATCAAAATTGGAGAGGAAAACAACCCCCCTTTCAAAATCAATTACCTCAATTCTCACAACCACTCTCCTTACCAGCAGGGACTCCTCCAAAAAATCAAACAATGAGACCCCAACTACATGTACAACCCAACCCCAATCCAAATAATAAAGATGTGCAGTGCATTCATATTTATAACCAACCTACACTTTCTCTTCTCCATGCACAATGCAACGATATTCATCTTCAATCTGGGAGAGTAGTAGAACCTACCATAGTTGATGTTACCTCTTCTGACAAAGAGGAAACAAAAGAGCATGATGTACCTGAAAAGGTACAATCATCCTCTAACAATGTTGCTGAAACAACAACACCACCATTTCCTGAGCGTTTAGCCTTAACTAAAACGCCTAAACCACCAGCCTTTAATCTTCTAGGGGAATTACAAAATTTATATGTCAAAATTCCACTACTACAAGCACTCAGAGATGTACCAATCTATGCTAGGACAATGCAATATATTTGTGTTAAAAAGCCTGGTAGGAAAACTAAGGATCCCCTTACAGTCCATGTTATGGGAGACCTGTCTGCACTAATGTCAGGTAAAACTTCCCCCGTCAAATATGGTGATCCTGGACACTCTACAGTTACAGTACAAGTTGGAAAAATTATAATCCCTCGAGTCCTGGTAGACCTAGGTGCATCCATCAATATCATGACTTTGGAAACCTTACAACTGCTACAATTACAAAATGAAGTCAGAGAAACCCCAACTATCCTAGAATTGGCTGACTGATCCACAATTAAACCAGAAGGAGTCATTGAAGACCTGAGCATCTCTGTGGAATCCTAGAATTATCCAGTTGACTTTACAGTGCTGCAGCCCAAAACAAAGTTGGGGGGCCACCCTCTAATTTTGGGTAGACCTTGGCTGGCCACAACAGATGCTTTTATCAGCTGTAGATCAGGTTCAATGACAATTTCAAATGGTTATGAAACTAAGCAGCTTACCCTCTATCCTCATGCTACACCCATGGCTAATAATGATAACTCTGTATGGGTAGATTTTGACGATCAACCTACTCAACCCCTCTTGACTATCGGACAAGCTTTAAGCTTAAAAGAATCTACTGAGGATGAAATTATCAATAATTTTATTTGTGAACCCTCCTCTTTGACTCCAGAAACTTATAATCAATTAACTGCATTGTTGGAGTCTAATAATGAAGAAAACCTCAATTTGGGAAGCCCAACTCAAACACCTAAAACCATCTCCTCCAAAATCATACCGGTCGAAATTGAACCTGGAAAAACATTGAATATAAACCCTCATTTGACAGATGCTGAAACACAACAGTTAATGAAGTTACTTCGGGAAAATAAAGAAACATTCGCATGGGATTACACATATATGAAAGGAATCTCTCCTGATTTATGTACTCATAGAATATATATTAAGGAATATTGTCAGCCAATCTGTCAACCTCAGCGACGAATGAACCCCAATTTAAGGGAAATCCTCAAAGAAGAACTTCAAAAATTACTCAACGCAGGGTTTATCTATCCTATATCAGACAGTGAATGGGTGTCCCCGTTGGTAATAGTTCCTAAGAAGAACGGGAAATGGAGAGTATGCATGGATTACAGAGCTTTAAATAAAACCACTCAGAAAGATCACTTTCCATTACCATTCATTGATCAAGTGTTAGATAATTTGTCAGGAAAGAAAATTTTCTCATTTTTAGATGGTTTCAGTGGGTATAACCAGATAAAAATTGCACCTCAAGATCAAGATAAAACCACCTTTACCATCCCTTGGGGAACCTTTGCTTATAGAGTCCTCCCATTCAGACTATGTAATGCACCAACAACCTTCCAAAGGGCAGTTTTAGGATTTTTTTCTGATATGCTTAATGACTCTATGGAAATCTTTATGGATGACTTTACTCCTTATGGTGTTTCTTTTCAGGAAGCACTGGAAAACCTTGAGAAAGTACTTAAACGATGCATACAAGCCCAACTCTCCTTAAGTACAAAAAAATACCATATGATGATGAGTGAAGGAATAGTGCTTGGACATTTGATCTCATCTCAAGGAATTCAGGTAGACCCATCCAAAATACAAGTCATTAAGGACCTTCCTACTCCCAAAACTCAAACAGAGGTAAGAACCTTTCTAGGGCATGCTGGATACTACAGAAGATTTATTAAGAACTTTTCCAAAATAGCTTCTCCCCTATTTGTTTTACTGATGAAAAATGTTGAATTCAAATGGACTATTTTTTGTCAAGAAGCATTTAATACACTTAAACATCAGTTATCTACAGCTCCTATCCTTAGAGGACCTGATTGGACACTTCCCTTTCACATATCCTCTGATGCTTCAGATACTGCTATAGGAGCTGTCTTGGGACATGAAGAAGATCATCTCCCTTATGCTATATATTTCATCGGCAAGAATATGACCCCTTCTGAACTCAATTATACAGTCACCGAGAAGGAATTCTTAGTACTTATTTATGCAATTAATAAATTTAGACATTACATTACTGGCTATTCTACTTTTTTCCATACTGATCA